>OX621210.1:12885684-13088559 GCA_951640565.1 Petrophora chlorosata
AGTGTTTCTTAACGCTACCTTCTCTAGCATGTGTATTTCGAAGGACTGGTAGAGTCAATTTCGTATTTGTTTTCTGGGTCCGAACTTCAATTTGAGTATAGGAAAGAAATGGGTAGACATGGTTACCTTTTTACAAAATATAATTTTAACGTATTTTAATTCATATGTATTATGTGTTTAAGACGTGCATTTTTGTGCCATTTAATAAAAAAAAATGATATTTACAAATACCTTGATCTGGCGATACCGAATGTTTTAAAGCGTAGCCATCTCCTTTGGTATATAAATTAAATCCTCCATGATGGTAGGTACGCATAAACTAAGCGCCAGTCGTTTCCCCTCTGACTCAGGATTCCTGTCGTACCAGGATTTACTGACAGCCTTTGACTGTGGGAGAAGTCAAATGTTTGCCATTATTTGTCTTGTAAGCCATTTAATTTCCCATTACAAATGTTTTGTGCTTAGTACCTAATACCACTAATACTACAATTGTATATATACCTACTGCTTCAACATTTACAAAGGCCACTTGGATGTCAATCGAAAATCATGGCAACATGACGTAGTGTAGAGCGTGCAGAGGTAGGTACTTAATAACTGATGTAGGCCTTAGTAATCATATTTTTTTAATTGATAGTTTCAATTTGAATATAAGAAAGAAATGGGTAAACATACTTTTTGTCTTTATGACGTTTAAAAGCGCACTATTGTGCCTATTTAATAAATGATATTTGAATTTCACAATGTATAATTTTTCACTTAATAATATAATAATTTTTTCAATCACAAAATTGGGCTAAATGTTCCATAAACCTAACTTTACTTGATGAAACTGCCCTATAATAAAGCAGTTACCTTCAATGATCCACCGCGTGACTACTGGAACTTGGCGTCCCTACGACGGCGACGGCACAGATTATATACTAGTCACTATGAAAATGATCAAATAGCTTGATTTAATGAAATGCTAATGTTCTCTTTGGCTCGACTCAAACATAAACAATTCCTTTGTACTTTGCTTTATAAGAAAACCACGCTCTGCACTCCATGGATTCGCCTACTTACTTTCCATAGAATATCCTCGCAATATAAAGCAGCAGAAAGCAGAATGTTTTTTCGTTGTTTCCATCTAATTCAGTGCAAAAAATAAAGTCATTATAGCTAAGCGAATGGCGAGTCACGGGATATAACTTCGGAATTACTCCGACGTTTTGGACATTTTAGAAGTTCTTCTTTTGGAACTTATGAGAGTAAGCCACCGTTTCTTTTACGATATAAATGTTACCGACTACTTCACCCGTGTTTTATAATAATTTAATGGTAGGTACATTAAGTCTGATGAAATCAGTATTGTTTTATTCCCGGACATCAAAAGTGGTTCTGGGGCGCATGTCTTGTACTAGTGACAATGTCAATTGCTTGCAACTAGCATCATGAAGTTTATGGTCACCAGCACACCAGCAACATTCTCGAGTATCCCTTCCACTCGTTTTCTTACCGGCGATTATTTAGAAACTGAAAATTCTCGATCTGTATAGAGATACACCTAAAAAAACATCATATAAATAAAATGTTAGACAGTGTTTTGTCATTTGTAATTTTAAGGTCATCATTGGCAAACTGGGCAAAGTGAAGAGAGAGGAGTAGGAAAGCGGACCCCGGTCGAAGCCGGGAATAAAAACGATAGGCAGAAGAAAAATGGTAAGTGGAGTGGAGAAAAATGGCAAACTGGGATTATGGAACTCATTGCCGTCTTCTCTGTTTCCTGATAACTACAATCTGGGTATCTTCAAGGCCAGAGTGAATAGGTATCTTCTAGATCTACGTGCACCATCTTCGGCCACATCGTCGCTTAACATCAGGCGAGATGGTGGTCAAACGTAGGCTTATATTTTGTAAAAGAAAAAAATGTTTTGTTTGTGTGATAAACTGGGATTATGCCTGATTGGGATAAACTTCATCGCAAAAAGAAGTCACAAACGTACAGAACGTTTTCGGATTCATAATATTAGACAGACACAGATTAGATTAGAAAGTTTAGAATTATGATTTTTTCGTTCCGCAGCTGTTATGAAACTCAAACGGCCAAGTCGTTTATTTACTCCGTTACTCAAGTAAGTACGAATAGGTACAGGAAGGAGACCATTATAGCAGAATTGTCGTCCTTTAGAGAAAGTGTTGAGAATTTTGACGGAGTAGCGGGCAGAGCTTATAAATGTAACCTTTATTTATATTTTATAATTTTATATTTTTATACGGTGACCTAAATTCTGTGTTTTATATTTAATTTCATTTTTTAATTTTGTTGTAGGTTAGTTTAGTTTTTATTATTCTATATGTTTGTACATAATTGTTAATTGGTTCTGTAAATAAAAGTATTGCTACGTATTTTATAATACTAATAATAGTAATAACAAAAATATACACTGAATAGTATCAAACGCTTACAATATTAGACTTTACCTATTAAAGTTATTACAGTAGGAACAACTTGTGGCCAATGGTCATCATAATTATGTTAACTTTGTCTGCGTAGAATTTGGTTCATAGTCGTTCCCTGAAGGACTATTAGTTATTCCGGGAGAAAATTTAATACGCTGTGTCTAGTTCCAAGACCTAAAGTACCTACCTACGTACCGAACATCAAATTCCACATATTTCATAATATTAATACCTAAGATTAATACCTACGGTATAAGACGATATGTTAGCCACTACTGAAAGGTAAAATTGCTGCGTATATGTATTGACTGAGTTAGTTTTTTTTTAATATATCTACACATTGTGAGGTAAATAGAGATAAAATAGCTTCTCAACGTATGTCACCTTAACCTTCCCTTAAACATCACCGTCATAAATACATCTTCCGCAAATCTGGTCAAAGAATCCCTTCAAGACGTGCCCCCCAGGGATGGGACCCTTATCTCGCGAGGTGAGCCCCTTAAAGGCCAGTAAGAGGCCCTGAAGAGGTGAAATCAGGCGCTTTGTCACGCAAGGCCCTCAGGTGACAAGGGCCCTCGCGTGACGCGTTGCTAACGTGATAAAATCGTCAAGGGATACCTGGAGATGTATGAGCTTCTTGAGGCTGGTTGTCACGTCGATAAGTGCGAGTGCCTGCATTTAATAATTTTGATACTTGTGTACATGGATGTAATTTTTTTACTTTTAAATAAATCAAGTTATGTACTTTTTTTTGAATGCGCAAGGCGAAAAAATAAAGATTTTAAATAATTATGTAGAAGAAAATGAAATTGCTCGGCTTGCTTATATAAATATATAGAATAGCCTTTTTTGCATATTTTGAGATTTCGATAAATACGACTCTGCATTTCCTGAAATCATACAATGAAAGAACTCTTGATGCCCCAAGATTTATTCCCTATAAAACTCAGATTTTAATTTATAACATGGCTGAATGCCCTGACTGTATGACGCCACAGTTAAAAGAATAAAATATAAAGATTTAATAACTCTCGCATCAATGCAGTAACGGTCCTTTACGTCCAGTGTTTCGAAGGTAGAGACGGTGTTCATATTGGCTCAACCACGTTACTTACTATGAAACATCAATAATTTGAAAAAGAAGAGGAATAAACGTCGTGATAGTATCACGTACCAGATCAAGTAGCTTGTCAATTGATAGAGTACTCGTACTCCAAGCAAAAATGTATCGTACGTCTATGAACATACGGCGTCTACCGTCAAAAAAAGTTAATGTAAAAGCTTTCAAAGTTATCAAAATATCAGTCTCGTGATAAAAACTCATTTCGTAGGACCTATATGTTAAATATGGAGGGCTCTCATCGAATCTAACAAGATGTATGTAAAGGTGAGTTAAGAATCCCTCTAATCCATTAGAACGATCTTTATAGCTTGACAGATGAGGGGCAGAATCATGAACCGTATCTCAGTGGCGACTTGCTAGCGTGTTTCCAGAGAAGTGATTCTTCATCGCGGTCGCCGCGAGTGCGTAGCGATGATAACAAAATGGATTCCGACGTCATCTGTTATAATGGACTGTTATGATACACCAATGCATACCTAAGTATAAAAAATGGTGTAAGACAGCCATTGTGGTGTAGTAGTTGGGCAAATCAACTCATATCACGAGGAGCGAAGGGAGGTAGCGAATTCGATTCCCTTTACGGGACAATAATTTATGCTAAAAAAATATTTTGTTTCGTATAATAATATGGGTGAGGCAGGACCATGCTTTTTATAGTTCTTAGTTCTCTAATAAGAGGAAATGCTATTTAACATAAACCAGGATATACGTATGTGTGAGCGCTATTAATAATAGTGACTGTATGTTTTGGCACATTCTCTGATTTACAGAGCATATTGCCATGTAACACTGAACCGCATTAGGTCCACACTTATTTTATTTATATGAAGCACTAACGAATGCCAAGCGAAAAACTCAAAAAACGTTTTTTGGAAAGAAAAAATACTAAAGGTAAATGATACTAAAGGTCTTCAAATCGAGAGTGAACAGGTATCTTCTAGATAAGCGTGTTACATCTTAGACCACATCATCGCTTCCCATCAGGTGACATAGTGGTCAAACGTTAGCCTATAACCAGTAAAAAAAAAAGCTGCCACCGGCTGGGACTTGAACACGCATCATAATCTTCAAATCTTTCTTCCATTATTTAACCGTCGTAAAGCCCTTCCCGCGCTGAGGGCAGATTGTGTTACGGGTTCAATTCCCAGCCGGTGGTCAAAATGTTTCTTATCGAAAAACCTTGTTTAGGGCCACATTCTTTGAAAGAAGGCCTGATTCTACAGCATGCAGCTAGGGGCATGTAACAACATACGCAGACTGCAGATAATGGTGGTTCATGTTGTTTCGTGCCTTACTGCCTCGCGGCCTTGTCACAATAAACATTTTCTCCCTACCTACTAGGGACGTTCATATAATGTGGTCATATGTATAGGTTAGAGCGCATTGTTTACAGTGAGGGAGCAGTAACAGCTGTAAAGTCTCATCATAATACTTCTTGCAAATCGGGATAGGCTCATGAGCCCGGACGCACAAAGACCCGTGAATCCTACAAATCCCAGCTGCCCCGTCCCGCCAAATCCCAGAGTCCCGGAAAGACCGGAAACCTGCCAAATTCCGGAAGTGTAGCTACAACGACGGAATCTATAAAAATATTCATAAAGTGTCAGTCGGGAACATATTGATATAAATATAGGTACTAAACTTCCGGAATTAAACCAACCAACTGTATGGAGATATGAAACAAAGCATGGAAAACAGAATTCTTTATTTATACATGAATAAATAAATACAATAAATAAATGAAAAGCTATTACAAAGGTGAACTTCCATTTGATTGAATAAAATATGCTAAATTAGATTTTGAGACCAATAAATAAACCGAAGAAGAACCATAGCAGCATAAAGAACGTTTCGTTGAGATGTGAAAATATATTCTGATCTTATTAAATAAATCATGTAGGAATACCTCGTGTTTCTAGATGTTGTATCGAAGAATACCTACATCATATTTTTTTACCTTTTCATCTGTTATTAAATCCACCATAACAAGCTACACAGATAATATGTTAGGTTACTAACTGAAATGTGATTTCTTTGTTCAAGCGAAACCTCGTATATTTTTCTTTAGAGTTTTATTTATCGGTTGGTCTCCGCCTCAAGCCTCGGCTGAGGGTAGGTAATTATGTAGCGACGTGCTTCAAATGTGTGTGAGATCCTCCGGGGCCGGCGTTCGATTCCGTGCGTGTGCGCTACGGGTTGACTTGTCTTTGGTTTTTATTTGCAGCACCATGAGGAAAGGAGGAGGTAAACAAGGCTTATGCCAATGCAGTCACTTCTCCTACTCATGGATGCATATAATGCCACTTTAAAAAACTTAGTCGCGGTGTCTGTATCATGAAATTAAAAGAAATGAAATTGTATTTATTTGTATTTTGTGTTTCAACTTTATTTTAATGTACATCTCAATCAATGGAATCTAAGTTTATAATTGTGAGGTTTGTGATTCAGAAGCTACTAAGGAGCTCCTGTGTCCATACTATCTTATTGAATCTACGACGACGCAAAATTCACTTGACCTATCTTTCGGTTCTATCGTTTATGACGGTCTTGTGCCACTCATTTAACTTGAGCTTTCGCTTTTCTTGGTAATTTCATTTATTTATCAATAAATTAAGTCCAAAAAGGTTAACACTTCGCGAACTGTGCAAAATAACAATGAACTCTAAATATTATAAACCAAAGCTCCGTTCTATTTATTCCTTCGATTCGATGCACTTATACATCACCATTTAGAGAATATTCTAAAGGTCTTGCTATATAATTCATACATATTTAATGTGATTCTGTACAGAGAAATGGAGCTTCTCCATTTCGTACCTGTGCGTAGCCGGGGCGAGTCGCTAGTTTGTTACATAACTAGTTTAACGAGTTATTATTGAACTGCTTCCAACATAAAACTTATTTATCGCGACTGAAGCTGCTATAGTCTGGAGCAACAAATAGGTATTTTGGTACTCCAACAATTTATGGCTTTGGAACCATTCCAAAAGACGCCTCCCCTCCATGCCCGTTCATGTTATGGCGTATTTCGGAAGCCTGCGGAATGTACCAGACCGTTTAAGTCAATTGGTCATGGCTCTGTGGGGACCATTGATTTAGGAGACACTTTTATCAGAATGGAATATTGGGTAAAAGTGCTTTTTCGGTAAAACATTCAAGGAAAAGTGTTTATTAACTACGTCATTTGTCCCGATAGGACGAAGTACTGCACTGCCGTACCCTCGAATAACCATGCGATGATATCGCAAAATGATATCTAGGAACAACTCGATAGATAGACGACATAATTTCCTCCTCACATTGATACTGGATAAGACTAGCTCTATACGGGGAACAAAACCGTAATAAAAGCTGATAATAGCTCCGTTCTCGCAAAAAAAAGATTTGGGAAGGCGATTAGCCTATAGTTGCGGAATAGCAAGATCTCGAATAGTCAGCCGAAAGCTGACGCGTTGTGCGTGCGAACGGTGCCGCATCAGCGCGTTTCGTACTCTCACAACACGGACTTAGATGAGAGGAAGTAGGACTGGTGTTAGTGGACTAGACATCTGTCTAGATGAACGCTTTATTTCAAACATTTCATTAAAGACATTTTGGATGAGAAGGAATTATCAAAATGTTAAAGGCGGGGATGTAAGGTCTACAATAATAATAAAAACATAAACTATGTTACTAAAATAAACTACAATACTAAAATAATAGGTACAAAACAAAAGCAGGAATAAGACTAGTTATGTGGAAGGGTGGATGCGCACTGTATAGGTGATGAGCGGTCGCTATATGTTTAGAGGTTTCATGGCTATATCCATCGCGTATATCATAACAGTCAATATACCTGGTAGCGTAGCTCGCTTAGCCGTTCGTAAATGAACTGCTAGGATAAACAACTTTCATCGCGGTCACCATTTGGATGAGTTGCCGTTTGTGTGGTATTTACACCTGAGCGCTACCGTACTTCGGAAGGTACGATAAGCCGTCGGTCTCTGACAACAGTCGTTAGACCACATAGGAGGCCTCCGTGCGGTCCATTACTCTAACATCACCAGGATTGACCTCACGCACATATGAGAAGGAGACAAATCGATATAGTACCTACTAGTATAATAATAAAGACTATGACGACTTACTGATAACATGATACCTATGATTTGAAGTCGCGATCAGTTAGATCGAATTACTTCTATTCTTCTTTCTTCTATATATTGCTTGCACAATGCTGGCGACCAAGGTTAGTCCGACTTGGACGCTGAAACAATAGCTGGCGTCACCAGCTATCGTTCCAGAGTCCACGTCGAGTGACTTCAAAAATACGAATGAAGCCAAACGGTCAACAAGCAACCGAGCGTAGTCTGTTGTGAGCCTCAGTGCCTAAGATTATAAATATACAGAAAGAATAAAAAAGATTTATTCGAGCGGAATTCGGATTTCCGTCTTCAGAATACCGTTCCTACGCCTTTGCCCAGGGCTATCGTTTAGCCTCCTCCTACCATTCTTATTATCTCGTCTTACGAGAATGTTTTCAGTTTCATTGACTCGCATCGCATCTGCGTTCAAAGTACTTGCAGTAGTCCTGGATGACCAGTGCGCGATGCCCATAAGTCAACGCGACGGTGGACTAAGGACTGTAGGTATTCCTATACACATACCTACTATGTGTCTAGTGCATGCTTCCTCCTTAATCTCCGCCAGTTCCGTCGCTCCGCGCCATACTGACTCCACTCTGAACAATAAATTAACGGCGAAGGATTAATAACAGAACAGCCAGAAGGTAATTAATTCGAAACCTAATTATTATGATTTATGAAGGGGCCTTTGTTTAATCATGTTTATATTATAACTGAAGTTTAGTTTATTGACTTTCTAAATGTACAGAAAGTTCGAACGAACGGCAAATTTACCTTGGTTTGATTATTTCGCAAAGTTTCTTTGACGTTATTTTGTTTCAGTGTGGTTCATTTCTCACTGGAAAAGGGTTTGAAAAGCTGTTCCGGTTTAATATGTGTTTAATGTAGTAATTTATTTATTATAACAAAGGTTCAAAATGTATAATGTGCAGAGTGTGAATCAGAAAGAAATTTCTCAAAGATTTGCGCTTGTATGAAGTTCCTTGCATAGTGTAGATTATGTTCAATTTGTACTCTACATTGTCAAAGAAACTGCGCCTCCTTTTAGCGCCTATGATTTGACTTTAATTTTTGGATGACTTCCCGACATATTTCGACACTGTCTGCGCGCCATGATAACGGGTTCACTGATGTTTATTTCGGGGTGAACTCCCAAGAGACGTAAAGGTCCATCCCTTGTTCCCTCATGATTGCGTCCAGCCATTACAACTAACAATTCCTATTTAAATGTAAATTTTATAACACAAACAGTAAAGCCAACGCAAAATTAGGTTCATATTGCCATTTCCTTATCCGTTTTCTTTAACTTAATTATATTTTTTTCCTAGAAACCTTCAGCCAAAGATCAAAAAGTAAGCGGAAATAATTAGAAATGGTCGTCCCAAACGGTAAAATAGCTCGAGCCCCATTTCTACGTATAGCCGGAAGTAAGAACACGATGCCACGGCGGAACCCGCAATTAGTAGTCCGCAAACGTTGGATTGAATCGCAGAAACAATGGTGCGGAGAATGGGTGTGCAGTTTCCGCAATACATTATGCAGTATAGACAATGTTTGGATATTGCAAGCATTTATGCCTTTGATCCTACGGCATGGTTTAAAAATGTTGTCGTGCGTAATATTATGGACCCTGTCGGGCATAGCAATTAGAACTGCCGTCTCTCTCTAGATCTATGTGCTCCATCTTAGGCCACATCATCGCTTCACATCAGGCGAGATAGTACACAAACATAGATCTATAAAGCGTAAAAAAAAGAAGAGAGTATCCGTATCCGTATCAGAATCCGATCAATAGTTATGGAGTTATGTGGCAACAAACAAACACACACACACACACATACACACAGACTTCCGCATTAATGATTTTAGTAGGACGGAGATTGTTTACTGCTATGGTTGTGCTGTTGAGTAGGATCTAAGCGAGGACAAATCAAACAAGCAGCGGAATGGCTTTCTAACACACCTTGTCCCACGAGGAAGCGCTATTATAGGATACATTATGCCCTTTTTTACTCTGGGCAGTAATCTTAGTTATTTTGTTTACATTCATCAGTTTTCTATAGGTTTCAATAAACGTGAAACATAGATTATCAATCACGTGGCGCATTTTTCTAGATGATTCACATTTGTCTAAGTTTGACCTCAATTTGCCACCTCCAAACTTTCCAAAAATATTGTCTCCTCGCCACTTTTATAACTACCTCTAGTCTCTAGTTGAGAAAATATTGTCTAGCATTTGCAAGTGGGACAGGGCCACCGACGACCCGGTCGACGAACGAACCAAACAATCCACACAATGAATTCGGATTGCGTTTGGCGTCGACAGGACGACCGGTGGAGGGCCACGGAACTAGCGAAGTACGGCCTCAAAGCGAAGCAATACCTTTAGCAAGTGGGACAGCGCCACCGACGACGCCGGTCAGCAAACAAATCAAACAATCAGCACAAGGATTGCGTTCGGCGTCAGCAAAACAAACGATGGGTCTTCGAGTAAGCGGATAAGCTATCTACCAATATTTTAGAAATTTAGAATGAAATGCAGCAATCATTAGGTATAAAAAACTGGCATCGGGATCGGCGATTATTGATTGACATTCCTTTGTAAAACTGTATAAATAATAAATATTATACAAACCTAAACCTGGAGTGCCGTCGGCAGGGCAGGACTAAACCAAATAAAACTATATATTACTAACCGGTGGTTAGGGTTACAGACGGAGAAACCTCCTGACAATACGTGCCACTTCAAGGTACTGGCCCTCTGCATCTGACCCTTGATCCAACCATCTACCAAGAGCTTCTGCAGCCTCTCCTTTCTCCTACTCATTATTATTATTAACTTGTTTTTCCAACGTCTTCCATGCTGCTTGCTTGTCCAGCGTTTCCTGCATCGCCGTACGCTTGTATTTCGTGGCCGCACTAGAATCCATCGCTTGGAGGTGCTCGCGATGGGAACTATTCTATCGGAACGATAATGTTAGCCAACGAGACGTCGTCAACTTAGCAATACACACTTTAGAGTTCAATGCTTCCCGCCTCCGTGGTTGAATGTTGTTCCATGGTGAATTTGTTGTCGATACCAGGATACTCAAATCACAGTGAAAAATAACTGAAATATTAATTCAAAAGTACTGTAAAACCGAAATTCAAAGATTGAAATTGCCTATTCACAAGTACCATGTACAAAGCGAAAAAGTATTTTATATCAAAATACTTTTAGTATAAAAACAATGTTGTTACTTTTGAATTTATTAAATGATAGCTTAAGCACTTGTTTATACGTTAGGACTCCATATCTGGTCCATGTACACCGCAGGCTCTACCAGTAACTTGACTAATCATTCAAGAATGTAACTACACTATTTTGACCTGAATCTTCTATCTAGAAATCCAATAATGACAACCTTGGGCTTTTCCTATCTCATCGATGATTCAGCTTTCTTATCTGGTATTTAAAAGGGCCGTAGAGACCATTCCAACGGCCCTTAAAGAGCCGAACTAGCAACCAAGTTATTGTAGAGCACACCGCCGCCGCCGCCGCCGCACACCCAAATGAAGCAAGTTGCCGAAAATTAGTAAAGTTGTTTCAGATGTCAGGAGTTGAAAAACTGACGACGTCGGGAGAAGCTCGCGGGTACGCTCTCATTTGTTTGTTA
The DNA here is from genome assembly GCA_951640565.1 of Petrophora chlorosata. NCBI lineage: Eukaryota > Metazoa > Arthropoda > Insecta > Lepidoptera > Geometridae > Petrophora > Petrophora chlorosata. The sequence continues at coordinate 12,897,030 of OX621210.1, forward strand.
TTTTTCTTGGTTTCTTTTGTTCTGCCGTGTACAGTCAGCATCAGTTGTACAATAATAAATGCAAAAGTGTGTGTATGGTCATGTGTGTGAGGACGTATGTATGTATGTTAGTTACCACGTCGCTCCACAGCGACTGCACGGAATTTGATTAGGTTTATAGTTATATAGCATACGACGTGCTCGTCTCATCACTTAGTTCCATAAAAAAGGTGAATAAGATTAACGCTTTATTAAATTAAGAGACATTACATAAAAACAATTAAAGAAAATATTACAATGGGCGGCCTTATCGCTAAATTTAAATTTGTGTTTTTGCTATTTGATACCGACTGTACAGAAAAATTGTTTTACTTTGTTTCTTACGGCATTCTTATTTATTAGATTTTTAGATTACGATGCTCAAATCTACGGAAATTATTTCCGAGTGTAAAGATACTCCAATGTAATCCCGTCCTTGGAAAGAAATCCCATTAAAATCTTGACGCGATGAGCCGAATTATAATCTGGGCTTCATGTTAATAAACTGAGAGCAAAGATTACAACTTGAGAGACTTCTCAAATTGGAGTATCGGTGCTAGAAATTATGTAATCCAAATGCAACATACTGGTATATATTATATATTTCATCCCATTTTGTTCCCATACTCTGAAATAATATTTTTAATATAATTATGACATTGTTTATTTATACCAACGTCAGTAGATACAAGAAGTCTTTAACATTATAAAGAAATCGGCAGGATAAAGAAATCAGACGCCGCGACGAGAAAACGCTTGGAGGAACTGCTGGTCCTAGAAAGAGCTAATGAAGGGCTTCCTCTGTCACTCAAGTGCACACTCATCGACATGTGTATTTTGCCCTTCCTGACCTGCGGTGAACTTAGAATTCCATATTCAAAGTTTGCCAGAGAGCAATGGTGAGAAACATGATGAGAATCAAGAGGAACGACTGAATTCCAAACTCGAACTTTCACTCTAAAACTGGCATTACTGATGTAGGAGCCAAAACTGCTAGGATAAAATGGGAGTGGACGAGACACATAAGCCGTGGAACGTAGTGGCTACTTGAAACCAGCTAGCGTCGACTAGGCAGGCCTAGAAAACGTTAGCGTGATGACCTCGATGCCTTTCAAGATGGGTGGACACAGATTGCAGGAGTTAGAGATGCCTGGACAGAAATGGAGGAGACCTTTGCCCAGCAGAGAGACAGTACAGGTATAAAAAACAAGATCTTGGTTGAAAAATATACTTTTAACACAAGCTTATCGGAATCGCGATTAAAGTGAGCCCAAACACTAGTAGTTTACGATTATCCGTCAAGGCGTTCCATTGCCGAGCTCCTTTTTCCATCATCAGATCAGCTGGTTGTCACCATAATATTGTATTGTCATCGGACTATGACAAGTACGCAAAATTTCATTTCCGTAGGATACGAGGAAGTGGTTCTGATTCAATTTCTAAGATTTGACCCAAACAAACAAACAAACATTGCAACTTCAATAAATTTAATAATAACGCTTGTAAATAAATGTTATGTTTGGTCCGCTACGCTCCACTACGCTCCGCATAGCTTCGATGGGCAGCCACTCTAATGTCCCAATATAAAGACAGAAACACACCGACGTAATCCGGCCTTGGGGCGACATCCCATTAAAGATAAAGTCAGCACTCGAGGAACTGTGCCGCATACTAATCAGAGCTTATTCATATTAATACAACGCCAACGCTCTTAAAGAATTTCACTTTACGGGTCGGTTCCGACGTAACATTTTCACGCCACAACGGTAAAAATGCGAGGGGCAGCGGCACGTGTCGATTTTATAACCGCAGCACCTATTAGTTGCTACCACAAAAATCTATCTCAGCTTTTCCACAAACCCGCGCTTAGAGTAGTCTAAGCGCGGGTTTGTGGAAAAGCTGAGATAGAGTCTCTACAGACTGCATCGTGGTTGATATCATCGACATGTTGCAACAGAAGGCAGCCTGCATGTTATTCAGTTAAAGATTATCTCAATGACAATAATAATAACTTGATTCCTAATTTGATGACAATACTAATAATTATACTCTGTGACATTTTTATGCATTTTTGTAATTTTTAATATTTGAATTTTTTCTTACTGACTTAATTTAATTAATAAAGTATTGACATTTTATATGAAATAATTAAACAAAATTATGTTTTAATAAAACTGTTAAATATTTGTATGCCTACGAAGGCCGACTTTCGTTGGGAAAACTATCGCTATGTCACCTGCTATGTAACCGACATTCTGACAAATACATTTATTTCATTTCATTTCATTTCACTCATGTACTCTGCCACTGTAGGTACGTAAACTGTGATCATTGGGACAAAGTAATGTATTCTCATACAAACCGTGCCCGCCCACGCTTAGCCGTTGTATAGTGTAGTTTAAAAGTGGTACGTCTGAAAAGAGCCTTTGAGTCGTCACAAGTTGAATTCTGAAATTTTTGAACTTTTATTAGAAGAACATAGAAACACATAAAAATAAACATAGAAATATATGGCTATTAAATTCAAAAGCAATTTTAGTTTGTTTTTAAAATGATTTCATACTCGTATCGTCTGCTGAACGAACTGGAGCGGAAGCCGAAGTTAAACCGGATGCGGAAATGAAAAGAATGTTTCAGAGTAAAACTGCCAAAATATTTTTTCTTTTTCACAAAAAGACAATAATTTTAAAAAATAAACTTCGCCTTACACCAAAAGGAGAAAAAAAAAGAAATAGCCTGTCATAGCGGTACATTTTATTGCTCCATCATTAACTTTTGAGGCATCCATCAATTGATCGTATTTAATAAAATACCTAAGAATATTTTTTTCATTATAATAAACAATCAGTCCACAGGTCTGTGCGGCCTCGAAAAATATGTTGTTCTATTCTATTCTTAACTGTCATTAATGTACCATAATATTGATTCGAACAAAAATAACCCCTTTGTCCAAAAATACCGGTGTGAACCGATAAATACCGGTAACAGCCAAAATAATTGAATCACATCAAAACAGTGAAATTATTATCAACAAGAAGGTCATTCAGATTCAGATTCTTTATTGCTTCCATAGGTAGTACAAGGTATAATTAGGTAAACGTTCAAAGTCTCATACGGACCCCGTAGGGCACAGCAACATTAGAAGAGAGGAGGACGCAATTATTAGCATTAGTCAATGATTGTATTGTATTATATTATATTGTCATTGTGGAATTGAACGGAGTCTATGCCTACTCCCAGCCGTGAATGAAGGAGCAGAGAGGTCATTGTTGATACTATTGCTTATTGTTATAGGTTATTATCTAACGAGGAAATTATTGTTATTAAATCAGTTATAATAATTGTGTAATTTTTGACTACAATTAAATCGAATGAACATTACGCAGTAGAAGTTTACTTTAGTCATTTAGGTTCCTCTACAATATATACAATACTTTACATTACAAAGCTATACCTGTTTACAACATACAGTAAAATAATACTAAGCCCAAGTTTGTATCCATTAATGGTTTTTTCAAAAAATTGTAACGCTCGTAGCATAGCTCGCCTTAACAATCGCAACTGTCACCACTTGGATGGTTGACCGTTTGTGTAGTTTACATCTGATGGCCAATTGTGCTAAATTTGAATGAGAGTTGACCGAATCGAAACTAATTTGTGAATTGGACAAAAATTGGTATTCTGCTAATAAATATTCAAATAATAATATTCGTCCAAAGAGATCAGAAGAAGTAAAGGAGTGATAACATGCGTCTATACATTTGTGTGTTATAGGTATGTCATGCGATCCGACACTGAAGTACCTACTGTAAATACTGTCTGCTTTTTTTGCACATTGGTAAAAAGAATATATTCATGAAAGAAAAAGGTAGCCCAACTTACTTCGTTTATTGGCCACTTTTTTGTGATGATGTCACGTAGCCGAGCCGTCCATTGATGGCACGTCTAATCAAGCCGCGTTTTTCTGAATCGCCTGACGAGTTTATAAGAGAATTAGATACCGTTTCGGAGATTTGTTTGACTTAGTCTACTTTAGTTAGTCATTCAAATAAAGCTATAAAAATTGTATTTGAGTTGGAATTGACTAGGTTTTACAGTCATGCTCACTCAAATGTTTTTGCTTGCGGCGGCTCTGTGTGTCGGGTCACTCCCTTCCCTCCAATATGGTTGAGGGGGGTGATGGCTGGTCCACAAGTCTTACTCGTGAACGGGTGCTGCTTGCGGGGACTGGTCTGTTCTAGTCACTCCTACTGCTACTGTCATACCTACTTATATTTTATTTACACTTTTCTGTTACTGATACTATGACTATGGGACATCTCACTCGCATTTCTTGTTTTACATTCTGTTAATTCTAATTTATACGTAATTGTTCTGAAAAATGACATCCCCGCAGAGTTTCTTGGTGCTATCTTCTCTAGCGGGCGTATTTCCGAAGCACTGGTAGAGTCAGTTTTCGCATTTCTTTTCAACACTCAGACTTCAATTTGAATATAGGAAAGAAATGGGTAAACATACTTACCTTTTTTTCAAAGTCATGTTAACATAAGTTACAATTTTTAACATTTTTTATTTGTATTATATTTTTATGACCTTTAAAAGTGCACTTTTGTGCCTATTTAATAAATGATATTTGACTTTGACTTTTAGTCTTTATGGGCATGGCTCCGGACCCGCACCGGAGTTGGACCGGTGCGGCACCGCAAAGTTATATAGACGAATAAAAACCGCAGCAGCGCCAGATCCGGACTGGCGTGGCGCCACGGCGCACATCCACCGACAGTTTTACGTTCGAATCGTAAAGGGTCCGTGGCAGTTCCCCTCGATGGCAATCCCACCCATGTCATTTCCACTCGGTCTCCGTGGCCCCGTAATATGTTTTTTAAACTACAACGATGACATTTGGTACGTATAATCGGTCCAAGAAACTATAAGCACACGTTTCACCAATTTTTAAACTAAAAGAACTTAATAAAATTTGTATCTACAAATAAAACAATGATCCACTCCCTGACTGACGGACGCTGGAACAGGGTGGGAGCTGGAACAGGAGTAAGGTGGGTCGAAAAATAGTCGGAAGAAGGATGGATTACTACACTACCTCGCGTACGAAGTCGCGGGCAACAGCTAGTGTGTCATAAGAATGAAATGACTACAAAGTAGAAAATTAAATAAAGGTTTAAATTCGAGGTTCATTGCGCGTCGCGGTTTGTGTCTTCAATTTACGAATCCTGTCAAAAACAAACGAAAAGGTCACCTATTTATTTCTGTTTGCATGTGATCCTGCGTACAGTAATTGGACGGGCTCCATTCCTCTGTGGGCTCGGCCCGCGTCTCCACAGGGCCGCGCAATCAACGCAGGCGGCATCGGCAGTGCAAACAAGCGGAGCAGGGAAACTCACTCCATAAAGGCTTAGAGGCACTGTTTGATGTGACTTCGATGAAGAGAACACAGTGACGACCACAGAATAAATAATAGTGCCTACTAGTAGACATGAACATTGAGAAAATCCTTATGTGGAATTGAAGATACGAATATACATAAGGAATGGCCGTCAGCTATAAGGTTGGCTACGGTTACGCTTCTTTTTTTGACTATTTAATTTTTTGCTTAATAATATTTAGGAGATTTCTAGGCAGAAGTCTTTTATCAAGTCTTGAAGACCTGTGACCTTTACAATTTCAGCACAAACCAAAGTTAAATAAATATGTAAAAAAGTGTTTCATTTCATGTTTAATTACTTATTTATATTATATGTAATAGTATAGGTAGTAGGTACGATAAACAGTTGCCTATCTATTGTATCACTTTACTTCACACGTGTTTACGTGCCTTATAGTAAGCTCTACGGAATTACGCTTCGTAGCGCTGTCGTAGAGGTTTGTAGCCTCGTAGCGTTTCGAAGCACTGTTACTAAAAATCCTAATTCCTACGTTTCGTAGTAACGTTTCGTAGTACCGTTTCGTAGTAACGTTTCGTAGTAACGTTTTGTAGTAACGTTTCGTAGTAACGGTTAGTAGTAACGTTTCGTTTCGTAGCGTGCGCTAAACATCCTACTTCCCACTAATATTATAAATGCAAAAGATTGTAATGATGGATGTGTGTACGGATATTTGTTAGGTCCTCAACTATTCAATAACGGACTTTACTCAACGGATTTTGATAAAATTGTGTAAATAAGCGTACTTTAGATTCTAGAATTTGACGTATACTTTTTACTTTATTCCCTAATTTATTTCACGCGGGAGAAACCGCAGGTGCAGCTAGTGTCTTATAATTTTATTAGACGTAATATTTTTGACACAGTTTTTTTTAATTTCCGGCACAGTTTTTTACTTGACCTTCATTTAAATTGTAGTTAAACTGTAACAATGAGGCACGCTACTTTAAATTGCACATAAACCGTTTGAGCAGAAATCACGCGATATTGTTTTGTTGTATTTTTGTGTAAGCCGTCGCGTACAGACATTTGCAATCGGGTGCGGGAAACTGGGATACGGACGCGAGTAGGGCTCAAACGGCAGCGCATCTCGTTCGTGCAGGGTTACTGCAGCACGGCTTATTAGCTCGGCGCTTCTGGCCTGTGAACGGGAGGCATTGGTCTGGAGTTTGGGGAAACCGGGATGCGGATAAACCTTGATCCACAGGGTTACTGCGGCCTAGCTTAGTAGCCCAGCGCTTCAGCCCTGGGAACGGGAGTTTTGTGAAGCAGGGATACCTCACTCCGCAGCGTTACTGCAGCCAAGCTTAGTAGCCCGGCGGTGATACGTTGCCGGCCCCTCTATTTTAACGTGATAAAAGTTTAAAATAGAAGGACTTCTACACATTCCACTGTCACAATTTTAACAACTATAACTATCACAATAAACGTTTAAATATAGAAAGATTTCTTCCTACATTCCACTGTCACAAGAAACCTCCCTCGGGAAGAGTTGATATTACCCGAACTCCGATAATACCTAATTGGATCCGGACTCTGGGCTAATTATTAAAATATATCACAATTGGAAAACGATACGCGGTCCGGAACCAAACGATGCCAAAGGCGCGTGTGTTTTAGTACCCACTTCGTAATAAAAAGGACAAACGATTAGGCAAATGGGAAGAATGGCAGAGACGCCCCATTAATATCTTGGGGAAATCTAATAATGCATAGAAAGAGAGGCTTTCTATAACATTTTTCTTCTAAAAAGTGAGTAAGCCGTTACATTGATCTTCATGTTCTATTGTTTATTTAATGTTATGTTGTATCTATGTAAGTATAGAGTATCCTTCTATCAATAATAAGTATTTACACTCGAGAGCAATGAATCCGGGTCACTTAAAGAATGTTAAAAATCTCGGAAACTAAAAATGATAGGTTAATGCAATAAATTGTATTTAATAGACAATGTAATACTCCTTAAATGAAAGTAAAAAAAATATGAGTCACCATACATTTTATTAACACAAAATTACATAAAGAAAAAAACTGCTGATCTCTCCTTAAAACAAAAATAGGAAACATGAAATTTTTGAACTTTATTACGATTTTCTTGCATTTTAATACTTCGTATTGCCTCCTCGTGCTTCCATTACTGCGTTTACGCGGTTTGGCATGCTGTACACCAAGTTCCTTATACGATTTTGGGGAATATTCTCCCATTCCTCTGTGAGAGCAATTTTGAGCTCACGAAGCGTGATTGGGGGAGGGTTTCGTTGTTTTACGCATCTGCCTAGCTCGTCCCAAGCATGCTCGATCGGGTTGATATCCGGGCTGCGCGCTGGCCACTCCATACGAGTAATGTTCATCTCTTGAAGGTAGTCATTCACAATCCTACCTGTATGAGGTCGGGCATTGTCATGCATAAATATAGCATCCTCACCTAAATTGACCATAAATGGACCAACGTGATCATTGAGGATTTCTTCCACATATCTTACGCTAGTTAAAGAGCCGTTTTCTATGATCACCAGCTCTGTGCGACTTTCAGAAGAAATTCCGGCCCACACAAGTACAGACCCACCACCGTAGGCTACTTTTTCTTCGATGCATGCTTGCTTGAATCTTTCCCCTGGTCTTCGATACACTCTGTGTCTTCCATCGTGCTTGTAGAGCATAAATTTTGATTCGTCGGAGAACATAACTTTTGACCAATCTTCAATACTCCAATTTACGTGGCTCTGGGCATATCTTAGTCTCGAAATACGATGCCCACGCTCCAGTTTAGGGCCGTTTGCAGGTCTAAGGGGTTTTAAGTTAGATTCAGCAAGCCGACGTCTTACTGTCCATGCACTTGGGTTACTTCCTCCGAGGCGTCGAAACTGATTGGTGAGTTCAGTTCCTGTGAGAAAGCGATTTCGAAGCATGGTGTTCACCAAGTATCGGTCTTCTCGTGCTGTGGTACACCTGGTTCTGCCCGTTCCTGGTCTGCGTAGGTTAGAACCAGTTTCTTCGTAACGTCGGAGAACTCTTTGTACTGTTGACAGCGACACACCGACAGTCCTGGCTGTATCGCGCTGACTCCGGCCGGTTTCCAGCATTGTAAGTATTCTGGTGCATTCTTCAGGCGTAAGCGACATAATTTCAGCTTGAATAATGAATATAGAGCACTATCAACATGGTTTATGTACCCACATAAATGACAGATTACAAACAAAAGCAAAACCAAATGCTGTAATTTCGTAGTTCCATCTTCGAAAGTGGCCCTTTTTCAAATTTGATTTTTTTATGATATAACTTTACAATAACTAAGAAGTTTTAATACCTTCATTTAAGGAGTATTACATTGTCTATTAAATACAATTTATTGCATTAACCTAGCATTTTTAGTTTCCGAGATTTTTAGGATTCTTTAAGTGACCCGGATTCATTGCTCTCGAGTGTATTTATATAAGTATTCATTTCTATGTATTTTAGTTTTAGATTATATATGTAGTGTGTTTTACTGTTATATATTTTACGATAATATGTATTATGATATTTATTTTGTTTTACTGTTAGTTTTTTTTTTTCTTTTTCATTTTTGATGCACGCTTTGTAGGGCTCTTTTACCATCACTGGATAACTGGTAGAAAATGCTTTAGCATTAAGTTCTCCTTTTGTACATTACTTGTAATAGTGCAATAAAGAATTAAATAAATAAATAAATAAGCGACCTCAAAAAGAGACTTAGTTATCAATTAAATATGTTTTTTATTTTCAAGTATTTATTGAGGAAATGTTATTAGTCTATACTATGGCCATCTTGTACATAAAATGGTGCCTTATGTGCAGTATCGTACAGGAGCAGTATCATACGTGGCTTAACAATTTTTCCAATAGCGAGTGTGGCTTAGCAGGCACGCCTGCGACTTTTGATCCGACGAAGGAAAACTTCGTTAAGAATCCAACATGTCCATGAATAATGCTCAAAAACATTTGATATCCACCAACCCGCACTGGGCCAGGGTGGTGGATTATGGCCTGTTGATTGATTGATTAATAACACAATAACATAACAAAAACAAATTAAAATAGAACTTTAAAATTATTTGTACAATGGGTGGCCTTATCGCAAATAAACGATCTCTTCCAGACAACCTTTGTATTGAGAGGATTTGTGATACGATAAAGGACGGTGGTGCACTTATATAATATTATAACTATGTACTTTTAAATACTTTGAATATTTATTATCTCTATAAAAGGCCCGTGACCCAGCTGTGGGAACGTGACCCAGCTGTGGGCACGGGGTGATGATGATGATTGCTGAACTTACTGTAGTTGTTACGTTGTTATTGTCGCCTTATAAAAAAAAATATGCATTCTAGCTGCGCCTATGTGTGTATTTATGCAGGATGTGAGCTATTTCCATTTCGAATTTCACTCAAATCTGTTGAGCCGTTACAGTGCAAAGTAGTAACAAACATACATACTCACACACTCACCCACAAGCTTTCGAGACTCACAAGCGTTGAGACTTGCACCCAATGATGGTGATAGAAACAAACAGTTATATGTATTGTTTACGCACAAGATTCTTGCAGCACTACACTAACTATCCTCAAAATAAGCGTGAAACCATCCTCGAAGGACCAAACTCCGAAACACGATAGTTCCGGTTCGGAAACTTTGACCTCGTCCATTCGCTCTGCACGCTTTATTAGCCTTTTGTAACGCTTCATCCGATCCGCTCGGACTGGGCGGAAACTTTTCGAAACTTGCCTGACGCTATCAATGAACGGGAGGGGGAAAATACTTCATACTTGCTGTAGATCAAACCCCAAGAAAATAATAATTAGTACATTGTGCGTAATCCATTGTTATAAGCCAACAGTTCAGGACTCAATTATAAATAATTCATCAATTTAATTATATTTATCGAGATATGACTCGAAAAGTTAGGCTAAGATAAATAGACAAAGATCCCCTGACTTGTGAATTCCTTTATTTACTTAGATATCTATAAAATTTAGTCAAAGTAATTATGTATGTATTTCATAATTATAAACAACATTAATCCAGCCGTATTAAAGTCTACCTTCAAGTGTTAGAAGTTCGAGATTCTTTATTTTTTAGTTTTTGAACACGCCATTTCTATTACACGCAATAAGGCTGCACATTCAATCTTTATTTTATGACATGACACAAAAATGCACTTTTCAACAGAAAATTATAAAAACTAAAAAAAAGGCTAAATAATTTAAAATAATTTAAACTAAAGGAAACTTAACTAAAAGATACCAAAGAAAACTAAATATTACTACGTAAAGAAGCGACACTCCCACCCCCCCGCGGGGCGGGGCCGCCCCCCACAATTTGTCGTTACCCGCAATGCATCGATGAAAAAATAGGTAATGCCGTGCCGTTAGATTCAAATGTTTATTTTATATGTGCGATCAATTGATGTTATTTGAGGTTGTTATGACCTTTTTGGATGACAACGACGACCTGCTTTACAGAGGTAGAGTAGGCTGGCTGACTATTTGACTTTGACATATGGACGAAACATATTGAGAAAAACACGGAGAACGGCTGAAGACGGTGACCAGGACAGGACCTGACTGACGGAGGTCTGCCTATCACTTTTTTCATTAAAATTCAATATATTGACTATGATGCAATATTAATATACCTAAAACAAAATGGTTCGTTATTGTTCTGTGTATGGATGCAAAGAAAGCACTTACACAAATAAAAATCGGAGATTGTTTGGTTTTCCTTCAGTTTTTTTTAAAGCAGTAGTAAAACTAGACAGCTCGGCGAATTTGTATGGAGTGTCGGGGGTCTGTTAATACTATGTATATGTCGCAGCCAACTATCTTCATCAGCCATTCCAACTAGCTTCTCTTTACTAAACAGCGCCGTTTAACTAGCTTCCTGAACGATATTCAACCATTTGATCAAACAGCTAGGCAAATGACTTGGACCGCTGACGTTTAATTATTTGAATAGCCTGTTCATTTATAAAGCCTGTTTTCCAAAGTTAATGAAAAATAGTAAAATGGAAGAGTGTAGTGACAATAATAATGAATATAGCTGCAGCCCTCGGTAGGTTAGGATGCGGTGGGGGTGGCCCTTGGGCTACCCCAACGCCGTGAACATGTATGTTAGATACGAATATAATGCGACGGTTCACAATCTTTCGATAGTTAACAATCTCGCGTAGGATACATCTAATCGTACGAATGGCCTAAGCATTATCCAGCCAGTTTATTAAATGTTGTAACAGACGCTATGGCTGAATATCATTCAGGAAGCTAGTTGAACGGCGCTGTTTAGTAAAGAGGCTAGGCTGTTGAATGAAAAGCTGATTAAGCTAGTTGGCTTTGACATATATACGGGTATCGGTTGAGCCAACTGAATGGCCTACATATAATTCAACTGATACCCGTCCCGTTCCTAACTTAGTTTCAAGCTAGGATTTTTCAATTTTCAGAAAGAGGCAAATGTATTTGCTTGTACGAGGTTGGACCTAGCGTCTTCGGAATACCGATCCAATGCCATACCTACTTGGCCATCGAGCATCACTGCATGCAACCGCCTTCAATATCATATTTTGTAACGCTCTTAGCGTAGCTCACCTAGCCGTTCGTATCTGATCTTCTAGGTTAAGCAACGTTCGCAGCGGTCACAACTTGGATGGGTGACCGTCTGTGTGATATTTACATCTGAGCGCTACCGTGCTTCGAAGGATATAAGAAGAATATCAAATTTTCACAGAGAATACATAGCATCCAGTTATAAAGTTCTGAACTGATATAAAGTAGCTCTCACAACTCCACGGGGCTGTCAGTGCTGGCTGAAATGCTGCATATCGACTTACAGATTTGTTTGACACACTTTCTAACTACTGACCTCAAATGCTGATTTTAATTGAGTGCTTTGGTTCTACCCATGGATACTTATGCCTTGAATCACTATGAGTATCAATATTAATGAGTCGAATTTAAGAAGAAATAGCGATACCTAATAAAATTTGCTCATAAATGGGCTTCCGGCATTTGAACATCTACCTACTTGTCTATTCCAATAATTGGCAATGCGAATTATACTCATCCAGAGGTTTCGTTTTACGTTGTACTTCATATTATATTATGTGATACGTGTTGAAGTATTTTTTTATTTTCTTTTCATATACATTTATTTAAGCAACTCTATGTAGCTCTATATAAAATTTATTTTAGTCCTAAAAGGACAAATAGACTCAGTCGCCGATCCATGATGGTAAGGATTAGGTCATTGAGGTAATGACCACTTTCAAAAATTTTTCCGGGGTACGGCGATAGTGGGTCCATTAAGGATTAAAAAAAGTACTCAAACTCATTTCCGTATGTTTTAGCTAACGCAGTAAAATAGAATGGAGTAGAATTGAAAACACTTTATGCACTTAAGAAGGAATTACATTTTGCACATACTTTCTTATGATAAATGCAATAGGCGGTCTTATCTGTAAACAGCGATCTCTTCCAGACAACCTACAAATACAAATAATAATAATAATGTCAATGAATAATAATGATTACAATTTTGGCATGTCAACGTAAATTTAATTTAATTTAATTTAATAAATATGCAATTTTAATAAAATCTCCAATTGTATCCGTAAATATGGCAATATTTTCATGCGATGCTATAGAGAGATAATATTTAAATCTTATATATAAAATTCTCGTGTCACAATGTTAGTTACCTTACTCCTCCGAAACGGCGTTACTGATTTTTACCAAATTTTATATGCATATTCAGTAGGTCTGAGAATCGGCTACTATCTATTTTTCATACCCCTAAGTGATAAGGGTTGTTCACCCTTAACATTGTTTTTTTAATTTATATGGCAAAACAACGTTTGCCGGGTCAGCTAGTAATTTATATAATTGTTAAATGTCTAAGAACCCTATAAGAATTAGTACACAACGGGTAATAACAAATGTCGATTCATGATCCATAAGCCAATGATGTATGTAGAAGTATCTTTCAATAGAGCTGGATTCTCTTTGGGATCCGTTCTGCTTTCAGTTCCCAAAGTTGAAGACCTTGGCTCATACACAGCAGACGTGTCTTTTGTTCGTTTCTGTTCCGTACAAAGCTTGGCTCTATTCATGCAACGCGTCGCGTGGGGCGCGCGCGCCGTGACATCAATCTACACTCGTGAATTGTGGATGAGAAGTAAGGGTGACCGCACTTTATACTAGTTTACGTAAATACAAAACAAATTGATATTTTTTATTTTGTTGAAACTAGTAGTACATGCACATGACTGCAATACTGTCACTATTTTGATGGTATATTTTCTCAATTTCATGTGGTCAACCATGTGTTTTGCAATTATAAGTCATCATCAGCCCATTACGTTCCCACTGCTGGGATACGGGCCTTCTCTCATAAAGAGAGTTTGGGCCATAATCCATCACGCTGGCCCAGTGCGGGTTAGTGGATGTCACATGTCCTTGAATTTTTGTGATTAATTCTCGGACATGACGGTTTCCTCACGATGTTTTTCTTCACCGTTTTTAGAGCGAGTGTTAAATCCGCACATAACTTAAGAATGTCAGTGGTGCGGGGCCAGCGGGATTCGAACATGGGTGCGTCGGATCGAAAGTCGCACGTGCTCCCACTGGGCCACACTCGCTCTAATTATTATGTTCTTTTTAATCATACTTTTAAAGTGTTCATCAATGCTGTGATACTGTTTGTTGCTGCAACAAAATAAGAATAAATCTATTTATTGTTTGATTTTGAAATACTTTGTAACGCATTAATGAATAAGTTTCTGTATAGTATATGTTGCGATACTAGAGATGTTCTTAAAACTAGCTCGTGGTCACCGCATCGCAGCCCGTTATGCTTGCAGCGACCTCTCCACCCCGCCTTGAGACAGGCGACACCACACCCATCATGTGCTCTTGTAAGTAGCTAGCACACATACTCGTCCAACCTGGGGGCAGCATGAGTAGCTGCAATACAATTACTGTATAAGGCAAAATTACTCGATAGTATATTTACTCTATAAAACTGTTACTTAGTAAATTACTGCAATAACATATTTGTGACGATAGCAACAGATTGTGTTACTGAGAGTGAGAGACATGTTGATACTGATCTATATAAATAGTAGGTACCTAAAAAGGTTTGGCTTTTACATAGGTATAACAGATCCATCATGTAGACAGGTTACTACTGGCCTACGGTCCCCCAGATGAGGTCTGTATAGTGAATGCTCGTGTCATGTAAAGTTCAAATAGTAAACAGTATTGAAGAATCGATCGAGACAGCGACTCACAGTTTCAGCTCTCTCTGACTCTACCTATAGACTGGTCTTCAAAGTATAAAATTACTAAACTATGCATACCGGGCACTTTACTCACGGAACTTTAGCGTGTTTTATCAAATATGACACCGCTTTTGTCATATAGGTACTAAAATAGTGGAACACTTACAAATACATACAAATACAAATTGTTTTATTGTACACCAAACAAAAATAATAAGTAGGTACATGAATTCAACTTAAAAACTAAAGTACAATGGGCGGACTTATCGCTAAAAGTGTCTGATCCTAAACCAAGCGTCCTAGCGTCTATACCTATAGTACTACTGTACGGTACCTAAAGTCAGAGTTCACACTTTTTATAGGTCAGTACAACCGCGCTTTCTTCCTCTGCTTCGACCCTTGGTGAGTCGTGTTTCAAGAGAAAATAAACCGACCAAATCAGCTCTCCTGGATTAATGAGAACGTACTGTTCAGTTCAAACAGTATTTATAAAGTATTGGGAAATCGATCTTTTGACAGTTTAGTCGCAGCGTGAGCTGTGCGCCGCCACTGTTTGCTACAAGTCAGCGATTTGCAACAATACTGCGTTACAGGGTATTGGCGAATCGATCGGTTTGCTTTGCGCGTGATGTTTGCTCGCGATATTAACTCGCCGCGCTCGAGTCTACATTACACAATCGATTGGTCGCGTGGGAGGAGAGTCGGGGAGAGGTCAGTCTTGCCAATGATAGCTGAACCTTATGATACTTTATTGATGAACATTGCACGTAAACGAACCAAAAGTAACCAAAAGGCGTAAAAGTTAAAAAAATTGTTTCTTGAACTAATATATGAGCTCGTTGTAAGTATGGCTGTGGATATGCTTTTTGTCGGTACTTATCTACTCTATCAAGATAGTTTTGCAGAATAATGAAATACGGAACATTTAAAGTACTTACTTTATTAGTATTATTTTGAACCTCAGTTTCACAGACCCGTGGCTCCTCTGTAAACACGAGACCCTCGCAGGAAATGAAGTGGAACACATTTGAGCGGAGTGCGTGTCTGTGGCGCGGTGTAAATGGTTTCCGAAATTACTGATCAAACACGTCGAGGAAGCTAATAGAAGAAAACGGACTGTACTTCGGAATATTATAAAAATGGCGACAACAAAAACCATCTCCGGTCTATCAACTAGATAAAGACTGAGCAATAATATTGAATTCCACAAAGTAGAAAGCGTTTCCTCGTACTTTAAAGAAAACTAAGCTATTTCTTCAATTCCTCGTTCCCAAGCTATAGGCAAGTACATGTACACATTGTAATATGTATGACTTGACACCTGATTTGATTGCTTTTGTAGAGTTAGGGTTGTCATAACATGTTAAGACTTTTTTTTCAGTGAGTGTTTCAGGGTTGCGCTGCGAATTAAAGTTAATATTGAATCGTGGTTACTAAACACAATGAGTTTTATAAAAATAAAATTTCAGTGCTTAGACCAGCCGGGCTACTTACGAGTCAAGGAACGCTTGCAAAGATAGTTCTTTGCAAGCGTTCCTAATAGTTACTTTTCTATATTTCTCATACGGAATCGAATTACTACCTATATACCTACAAGCAGTATGTAGACTCATGACAAGTCTTTATAAAGCTGTCTCTACTTAATACAGAGAGAACATTCGTATCCTTTTTCTTACTGGCCCGTAGACACACGGATTTTTATTTTGGAACTTGCACAATAATCAAAGTGGCGAAAAAAAGTTAAATAGCGTTTTCACAAGGTGTTCTAAAACGTTTACCTAAAAGAGCCAGCGAACCCATCAGAACAAACCTTGAATCTTTAGTAAGTTGGAACATTAAAGGAACAAGTGGTTCTGGTAGGCAGCAGGCAGCCCTGGCGCGTGCGACCACCTGTTGCGAGCGACTGGCGCGGCGATAACATGATGAATTAATGAATTCATTCATCGGCTCCTCGCGCCGCCGCCTCCTCCGCGCCGCCTCCGCGCCGCCTCCGCCGGTAACCGCGGAGAGGGCTGGATAGTACGTGACTACAGTGAAGTGATTCTCATTTGTCATAACTCTTCATGTAGAGCCGTGAGGTGAAGGATGGAGGTTTCTTGTACGCCACCGGTAGTAAATTGAATAGAGTAACGAAACGAGAAAGACATGAGCATTATAACAAGTGCCTACTCATAGTGGTAAAAGGGCCCCGGCGCGGCCGTGCACAACTTAGCGAACTGCTCGTTGCAATTATATCAGCCAGACGCACTACTACAATCTGCGTAGATAATGCATCCTTGACCCAATAAACTCACATAACACTTAAGAACCCACCTGCCAAAAAAAAATATAAATAAATAAATGATTTACTTTCAAATTTTGCACTTAATCCGATATTGATATTGATTTACTCATACATTGATTTGTTATCAAATGATCGGTGGGCCCCAAACATGGCCATGGCTGTATCTTGGCGAACCATTTTGATTTGACAATACAGAAATTGCGCTTGCATGTGTCTAGCAGTAACAGTTAGAATATCATCATAACATGGATTGATAAAAGATAATAGGCTTAATAATCGAAATGTCTATATTAAGTTTATATTAATATAGTCTATAGTTTATAGTCTATATTAATCTTTGTTATAGATTAAAAAAGTACGAGAAGCCCATAAAATATATATATATTTAGTTGATTCTATGGTCCTAGTTTGTACAAGTAAACAACTGATTGAAACGAACAATGAACCAACACTTAATCATTATTCCACCACAACAGCTGTCAATAACAAAACAATGAAAGCCCCGTGGACAGCCACCGATACAAGCCGCGTATGATGGATGTCCCATTTCGTCCCATTCGGCCGTTTGTCCCGATTCGTGCCATTTGTCCCGTGTTCATTCCATTAGGCCCGGACGCGGTCGACTGTGACGGATCGCGCTGTTCGACCGACGCGACGCGACGTTACCACATTACGCTAGCCAGTAGGGACGCCAGTAGGGAATGTATTTGTTTTTGCTAAGTGCTTTTCAGAACACATATAGTTTCAGCACATTTGCGCCATGAAACAATTTTATAATGTCTTCACAGAATAATTAATTGATGTCGCTTTTTAAAGCGGATCAGCTCCCATCAGATTACATTGAATTCCAGGTATCTGATCTCACAACGAAGTCTACCAGGCTCGAGAGACTTTTACTTAATTTATTTTAATTGATATGCATCCCACAAAAATCTAAAGTTCTCGTTCTTGTATGGCCCCAATGGAACGAGTGTTTCCAAGCGTGAGCATGTTTGTACTGACGTCATGATCAGAATGGTAAGACCTTCATGCGCCCCTCATACAAGTCGTCTTAGGAGGCAGTGGAAATCGCTCTTCGGCAAACTTTAGTCAAAATTATTTGAAAAGATATGGCAAGTATGTCAACATTTTTCTTTCCCATACCGAAATCAAAAACGACTATAAATAGAAATATTGCACATTAATTATAATTATTAATATTATTAAAACGGTGAAGGGAAACATCGTGTCGAAACCGGCATATCTAAGAATTAATCACAAAAATTCAAGGACATGTGACATCCATCAACCCGCACTGTAACAGCGTGGTGGATTATGGCCCATACTCTCTCTACGAGAGAAAGCCCGTGTCCCAGCAGTGGGAACGTGGTTGGCTGATGAAGATGATGCTGATTAATATTATTATCAAATTCTTTATTTCAGGCAATATTAAAGTACAAAAAATAAAAATGTGTGCAGATGTTTTTAAATCGTTAATGTCGGGCTGGACTAAGTATAAGGTTCTTGAAACACCAAACTGTGTCAGTATTCGAAGCAGCAAGTCAATTTGATTAATTCAATTCAATTCATTTATTAATAATTCAGACATAATAATCCATATTTGTTAATAAAAATGCAAGTTCATAAAAATGTTAGTAAGTAATTAATTAATTTGTTTCATTAAAATGTCAAAATAAAATCAATAGAATAATCAATAATGTCAATTAAATCAATAGAATAAGCAATAATGTCAATTAAATCAATACAATAATCAATATGTCAACAAATTATTTTAAATCAAAGTCAATATAAATAATAATTTAATTTAAGTCTGTTCTGTATTTATTGTGTGACTAGATGGGCTATGGGCCTATGAATTTTTACCCAGTGCCTCATGAAATGAGAGTTAAAATTATTTGCTACAACGCTCAGGATGCTGTCATAAGATTAATCATAAGATATATTAAATAAATCGTAAATTATTTACGTAGCACAAGCGAAACTAAATCAGTCTTGCGTTTAATAAAAAAACTTGAAATTTTAATAAAGATTTGTTTGCTAACAAGAAAAAATTAGTGAAAAAAAATACGTTTGACGCCGCGTTTCTTATTATCCCTGATATCAAATTACTTGCTATCTGTTCGTGAAAGAAAGAGACGCAAAATATTTAATGTTGTGGAAATAAAATATAACCTCCACGTTTGAAGCTTTATTGTTCGAACCTTCTTGTCCGATCGACGCGCGCGGTGTCTGTCGCTTAATAAGAAACCGAAGATGATATTACAGGATAACACGCATAGATGACCTAGCCGTGTTTTGAGAGAAGGGAGAAGGGAGACGGGTCTGTTCAGTTCATAGGTTCAGTCGTTTAAACGCTTTCTCCCTCGAGATCTATATGCTGCATCTTTGACCACATCACGCGTGAACTATCACGCTATTTTTTATCGCTATTTTTTATTAGATTTACGTTTAGACTAGTGTCTAAACATAAATCTATAGGCGATAAAAAATTATAGGTGTATGTAGTTTCACAAAGTCCAAAGCTACGTAAAACAGGTACAACTATGCATATCCTTAGAATCCTTAGAATGATACAATCGACACTATTCGATACTATTGCTCAAGAAGTTTATCTCAAAGCCGATGTTAACATTGGACACGTAACTTTATGTAAATCCTCTACTTCCCTACTAAACCCCTCTAATCCCCTCCCCCTTTTCTATTCCCCTCTTTCCTCCTTCTTTTCGTCGCCACTACTCGTCTGCGAAAGTTGAAACGTGTATTGGTAATAAAAAATATATTCCTTACAAACAGAAACATTTTCTTTGTTCCGAAACTATACAATAGATATAGGTCAATTGTTACTGATCTAAGCAAAAATCAAAAGAAACGTTTCAGTGAGTAAAGTTATAAGAAACATGTCAAGCTTACTTTGTACAAGGGACATGTCGCCCTGGGTGACGTCGTGCTAATCGTTCTATAGTACATACCGGTTCTGTAGTACACACAGGTTCTGGTCTCTGAAGCCACGGTTTTCAAGAATCCACGAGGAGAGAGTGACAGTGATGTGCTCTATTTACGGTAATCATTTGGTATTGCTACCGGGTATAATAAGTATAGGTATATAGGTACCTACGTCGTACAAACTGAATACAGTTTCTTTTCAGTGGTCGTTCTGATAGAGCTCCATCGAAATGAATGAAATGTGATCAATTGCCGTGCTCTTGTACAGCTCGAGAAATATTCTGTATAGTTTGATATCGAACATTGACAGGGGTCGGAGAGGGAGGTAAGCGCGCACACGCACACAGAGCGAAACAAGTTAGAAGTAAGGTTCCTATTTCCAACTTTGCCAATCAGTTGTTTTATTTCTAATCCAAATCGTATTTTATATACCAAAGTTTGAATGTTGGAATAAGTTTAGTCATTGTTAGTCAATCACGTACCGAAGCAGTCAATGGATCTGATTACCACACATTTGAGGAAAAATCTATTAATTGTTAGAGAGTTCCTAGTATTATACAGACAGAGTCACAGGTCGGAACTGGCGACTTCATAGTGGTAATTAAAATTTTATAAAATGTAAGTTTATAAAGAAAAGTATTTTAAAAACTAGATGGGGACGCGCTCACTTGTGTGCAGTTCCAGTTACAGTTCCGACGGCACAGAACAACTATTAGTAAGAGTAAAGTAAATAGTAAACGCACGTTAAAACTTACACACACATACAACACTACACACAGCATACTAACAATTAATATTATTATAAATTCCTTACACATATATATTTTTACTTAATAAACTAAATAGCTAAAGTGAATAATTAAATTAAGTCTCTGTTGTATGTCTATTTGACCTTAGTTAAGGGGAAAAAAACTGCCAGTTGTAACACAGTGATAAACTAAAGCAATGGGCAGGGTCTTCAACTTTATATTGTACCTACCTTGTATTATTCAATAAAGACATTTTGTATATTTGGTATTGTGTTAGTTCAAATTGAGTTTTATCCCGCGTGTGTAGAACGCGGCGTTTGAATAATAATGGTTAGTTTGCCGTCTCCGCGGATACAGCGGGACTAGTTCGTAGTTCCGAGACTGCGGTTCAGTCTGTGCTGTGGTTTAACATCCGCTATTAATTAAGACGCTTGTCGACCGGATTAAGGACAAGTATGATATCAGTTTGGGCTAATTGCTGTTATGAATTGGGATTTAGAAATCATTGGTTTATATAATGGTAACGTTTAATAGAATTGTTTCTTTGATGTGTTTATGTACCGAGGCGACGTGGTGAGCAGTGTAAGTTATTCCTTTAAAAGATACAGCGTCACGTAGAAATTATTATTGTAGCTGTAATTCTGGGTGCCACTGCAATTGTTACGGGCAGGCGTGGCGTTTACTATCAGGCGAAAGACTTGCTCGTCTCATCACTCAGTCATAATTATAAAAATAGCATGCGCGGCGCTGCACAGTATTTGGCAGCTAAAGTACGTAAGTAGTTAGTATTCTTTGGGTAAAGTTTGGGTAAAGCGTCAGCTTTTGTCGGCTGGTATATAAACTGAAACACAGTAATGTACATTACTATATTATTATGTACCTTTGTGTACGATCAGCGACAAAAATTACATTGCACTTTAAAATTTTATACAAAAAAATAATTATGTACCTACCTAGTGTGTATAGAAAAGACCTAACACTTGATTAAATTGTTCAACTGCTATTGTGGCTGACTGCCCTATCAACCAGACGACGTCATACATAAGAGCTCTTTCAATACAATATATTTCGGGATCCTTATTGCTGGAGTGTAATGATAACATCCTTCTCGCACTAGAATTTCACTCCTAATCTAAGTACCGTAGCGTTTCAAATGAGCTCACCCGCGAGCCAGATTTCCTCGGGCGACTGAGCTTATATATATGTAAAGTCTAAAACAAATAAGTTATAAGAACAATCCAGTACAAAACATAACTTTCGTGATAAGATGTTCCTTTGTTTTGGAAAGTAAACATCGTGCGTGAGCGATAAAGCCAGTGGTTGTAAACATTTTGTTTTTACAGGAAAAATCTCAGTGTTATCGCTACAAATATTTTTATCACCAGCAGAGACCTAGAAATACGCCGTATGTAATATATACGGTATATACTCGTATTCCGCGAATGCGGTAAAAAGGTTTTATACAAGAGCGGCTCCATGAATAAGTGAATTACAGCTACTTTCAGTCGGCACCGTATAAATCATCACTTGTTACTCTCATACGTACTCGTACGAAGGACTTACACAAGTATACTTATATTCATATTTATTTATTTAAACAAATAAGGGTGCCCGGTATTAGAAAGTACTCAACTTTGTTTAAAACTAGTGCCAAAAGGTAGGTACTCTCTACATAAGCATTTTTAAAGATTAAATCTTTGTCTTTCCGTACTTACCAGCCGTGAGCCGCGCGCCGCGGTTTCGCCCACCTCACAGTATTTTATTTTGCCTCTGGGTCGCATTATATTTTGTTTTGGTCCAGGTGCACCTGGATAATTATTATTTTCCGTTATAAAATACGTATCTATCGTTATAAATAAGCATCTTTAAGTATCCTATGTCTTATTCGAGGATTTAAAGTATTAAATAATATACATTTGATAATATTACATTGTTTGTTTATTCTCCAATTATGTCAATGAATCAAAACGTCACAATTCTCTACATCTACCAAGTAGGTATATATCAGGTCTCTCCCCATAATGTAGTGCAGCATCTGGTCCAGATGTCTTTTCCAGACCTGGCCAGAGTCTGTCTTGACCTCATAGTGTAGGTGGCCCAGACGTCTTACGACTGTCCCGAACTCCCACTTTTTATTTGGACAGTTATAGTTCCTTATCTGGACTCTGCCCCGCTTGAAACGTTCTATAATAATAATATAATATTAGGGTGAGTCACGTGCGTACGGGCCTGTAGCGAATTATCCTTGAACATTGCGTGTAGCAGTGTCCTGACTGTCCTGCCACCGAACATCACTTTGAATCAAAACGTCACAATTGTCTACATCTACCAAGTAGGCGTATATCATAAAGTATAGTAATATCAAAGGAAACTAAATATTACTACGTAATAGACGTAGTAATATTTAGTTTTCTTTGGTAATAGTATCTACTTACGAGGAGGGATCACAAAGTAGTGAGAATGAGATAGAATATAATGGCTATTGATATCTTAATAATTTATTTTTCTACATAGTCTCCGAGTCTCTCTACACACCGACTCCAGCGCTTTTCCAAGGCTTCAATCCCTTTCAAAAAAAAAGTTTTGTCTTGGTCCTGCAAAAAGCTCTCCACGGCATCCATCACCTCGTTATCGTCTTCGTACCTGTTTCCTCTTAAGTTTTTTCTTTGTACCAATAAGTCATTGGTGCAGGGCCGAGTCGGGATTCGAACTCAGTTGCGTCTGATCGAAAGGCGCATGAGTTCCCGCTGAGCCACACTCGCTCTGAAGTATTCTTTCAATTTGGGAAACAGATAAAAATCGCTAGGCGTCAGATCTGGTGAATAAGGGGGTCAACCAATTCGAAGCCAGCTTGCTGAATGGCAGCCATCGCAACTGCCGACCTGTGCCCGGGTGCGTTGTCGTGATGAAACAGCACGCCCCTTCGAAGTTTCCCTCTCCTTTTCTCTTTGATGGCATTCCTCAACTTGGGAATTAAAGATGCATAATATTGGCCTGTAATAGTGGTTCCACACTCCAGGTAATCAATCAACAATATCCCTTCTGAGTCCCAAAATATTAAGGCCATAACCTTGCCAGCCGATACCACGGCACGAAACTTCTTCGGGGTCGGTGATGATGGCCGTTTTTATTGCGAAGATTGCTATTTTGTTTTGGGATCAAAATGATGGACCCATGTTTCGTCCATTGTTACGAAACGAGACAAAAAGTTTTCAGAAACTTCTTGAAACTTGTCCAACAATATCTTCGAAATGTCAAGTCGATTTTGTTTCTGACTGTCGGTTAACATTCTCGGCACCCATCTTGCGGAGACTTTTCTCATATTCAAAGATTGTTTCAATATGGATTGAATACTTCCATATGAAATGCCCGTTTCTTAAATTAAGTATCGGATGGTAACTCTTCGATCGCTCAATACAATTTTCTCGACTTTCGCAACATTTTCTTGGGTGACTGACGTCGATGGACGGCCGCAACGATGTTCGTCTTCCGTGCTCGTTCTCCCTACTCGAAATCGAGAAGCCCACCTTGCGACAGTAGAATACGGCGGAGCAGACTCTCCTTAGGTTGCCTCCAAATCGCAATGAATCTCTTGCGTCGTTAACTTTTATAAACAGAGGTATTTAATAACGGCTCGCACTTCGTTTTTCTTCATTCTTCATTTTCGAGAACACGTTCCGACACTAAGCAAACAAATGACTACATTAAAAAAAAAACAAAAGAGAATCGAAGATTTTTTTCTTTATTAATATTACAAATATGTATCTGAGCTATGCTTGCCAGTATTTATTTTCTTTCTTACCAAGGAGTATGTCGTTCTCACTACTTTTTGATCTCTCCTCGTACAACTTTTTGTCAAAGTTTGTTCAGCAGATTTTGCGGGTTCTTTTTTCTTTGGTACGATTTCATAAGCATTATGATCCTCATTTTTATTGCAATCTAGCCAATTGATTAGGCTAATAAGTAGTTTACATTAAACTTAAACCGATAGATAAACTGTAATAGTTGTATGTGTATGTAATGGTGTATGTTGCTGTATATGTTTATAATAACAATGTGTCCATCAAAACTTTTCTTATTGTCTCTATTAAGGCGAAGACACTTTGTTCTTGTGTTCTGTATGAGTAACACTCGTACTACATTACACTAATTCACTATCACTAGACACTACACTAACTCAAATGGTTTTGTGCTTTTAAGTCTTCTCACTATATTCGTGAGACTACATTTTTTCGGAATTTAGTAACAAACATCCATGTAGATCCATCCTCACGAAATTTCACATTTATAATTAAGTAGTTACCTATAGGATAGCAAATAAAAAACATCGATTTGGTCCTAAAATAACGTAAGGGTCTCAGGAGAATTAGAGTATTACCTACAACTTTGTAGGTACTATTAGAGTACTTACTCTTTCTGAATTTCTTTGTTTCGTTTCTATACAAATGTTTTTAAATTGTAACTGCGGAACATCTTGCACGCATTACTGTAACGACCCCGCGCGGGATCACGTGATGATGCATTTCTATACAAATCACAATACACGAGTATGTTATTATATTCTACGATCAGCAAGTTAACGTACCTTTTAAGCTCGCTGCGTGAAGATCAAACAAGTCATGTATCTGCCAATTACCCATGAATCTTAATCTCCCCTACCCCCGGAGGCGCGTTGTCCGCGACATCCGTGACACGTGTTGATCCGAGCCGGCTCCACACCATATCGTAGGCCCTCACCACACTCGCTACAATATTTTCGTTTGATCTCTTTGATCAAGGACACTAGGAATAATATTCATATTCCTAATTAAAAACTGATATCTGCCCTCTATAAATTACTTAAAGAAATGACCTTCTTTGCTTGCACTTATTGTAAAACTAACCATCGTTTACAATAGATGGCATGAAAACTTATTTTCCTTAATGCTGTCAGTTTTGTATCGTTGTTTGTTTTCCGTTTCCTATAAGTACCCTTTCGCTTGCGACGCGGGAAAGCTATAAAAAAAGCCTAGTTCCCACTTCCCAGCGGCCCTACGTTCATTTTATCATCCACAACAACGTTTGGCGTAAGTTATAGTTTTTTCACAAGGTAGTAAAAGCCCGATGTTTGCGTAGTGAAGCGTTCCGCATTTCCAGGCCGACCCGAGGCTTGCCAATATCAAACATCGAACTGGCGGCCATCGAAATAATCTGGCGACCCTTTCAGCGCATTGAAACCGAACGAGCTCCACAAGTACTTAGGAACTTGTCAAATATTCATGTTCTATTATTCTCAAGGAGACATTTACATTCGCGGATTACAATAAGAGATTACTTGGGGAGAAGCAATATCATGCAGAATAGTACCTTATCATTGTTTTATTCATTGGTACAAAATAAAAAAAGATACAAAACAAAGTTCTGAGTGGTGCTGCAACTGTTATAAGCAGCACGCGGCTTACAATCAGGCGAACTGAATAAATAAAAATATTCTTTCCCTATTACTATTAGTGGAAGTGAAACAAATCCGGTTCGCCGGGTTGGGATACCTAACATTCTGTGCAGTGATACTGTAACTGACTACTCTGAGACTTCCTTCAGTAGAGTAGAACAGAGACGGCAGACTCTGCTGAAGCCTTGAAAGTACCGCTCCCAAGCATTCTCTAATTATCTGCTGAGATTACAATGTAGCACAACGAGTCTCATTTCAAAGAGTTTTAATTAACGCAAAAATGCTTGCATTAAGCCATTTTACTCTTTAATTACTCTTTTTAATGTTTAAGAGGTGTCATTATCATTTTAGGGGGTGATTTTTCAATCCTCAGATAAACAACCAGATTGAACAGCAGCCAGATAAAATAATCAACGTCAAGTCTAATACATTTTGTCCATTTCACGCATGTTAAATGCTGCAAAACGACATCTCGGGTGCACAGTACGAAGTCAATTTAGCCACGTTAGATAATTGCTGACCTTTTTGAAAAATCGGGCTTATGTGATATAATTGATATAAAACGGCTAAGACTCACTGTAAACGTCGAAAATTACTCCGACCAGGTTTCGGACATTTTAGAAGTCCGTTTTATATCAATTATGAATAATAACACTCACGAAACTTTTCAAAATCTTATGTGATATGACTTCAATAAAAGTACTCTCGGAGCGTCGGCGAGTTTGTATGGCTCCCAAAAGTTGTGTCATTTCGCCGAACGGAGGACATAATAACACACATTCGATATTTCAGAAGCGTCTCTGTTTCTAGGACACCTCTTGTCGTTGTATTATTTATCTGCTGGAAGCTGAAGGTCGGACATCACTAGACTAAGATAGGCAGACAGACTATACATTCAAAAAGTTAGACATAGAAAGAAGACAACCTCTGAAGTGTAGTGGTGAGGATGACACTTAACTTTGTGGTTGAGGATTCGATTCGATAAGCCATAATCAGCTCCAGAGGCCCATCGAGGCTTAAGTACGTTGTCAAATTTATTAGTGTAGTTTGATTTGTTATAAACGTTGTTTCCTGCCAAATCAGAATAAAAGTATGACTCCGAGACCGGCGGCAGCGACACGCGACATCGACACATCCATAGAAAATGACAGCAAATATGTCGCTGACTACACGTGACAGTACTGATTCCTATACATTTCTACTGTTGGGTTGCGCATCTTTTTCTCTGATACCCATCACACAGGGAATCCTAGTTTGGGGTCAATTAGGCTGCAAGACTACTGGTCGCCCAAAGAACCACACAATCATATTTAACTGTCTACAGTCTGTCTGATGGTCGCTTTCGCTTGTCGCTGCCACCGTCCCCGAATCATACCTTTATACCGAAGATATACCTACCTAAAAAGAAATACATAAATTCATATAGACCTTACAATACAGGGGCCTCGAATAAAACCGAACAAGCGGATATTCGCCTCATTTGCATTCCAATCCATTACCCTTGAGTCAAGAGTCTCGAGAGAACATCACATGTAGGTACTCGTACTTGTCTGCGGCTATAACATCATTCAATTCAGTACCATAACTATATCATACTCATTCATTTGTCACCTGAATATGAACAAACTCATATTTCACATGCGTTTGAGTTCAAACGAAGTTATAGCGTCATGCGACGATGTGTTGTGGTTTGTTGTTTTTGTGTGTCGTTTTGTCTAATGAAAGTTTATCATTAACTTCAATGTGTTGTATTTTGGTTTGAATTACTTAAATAAAATCAATTTGCAAATAGGTAGGTATACGCTCAAGGGGCACACACATATACCTGGGCCCCAGCTAGGGTTCCCTGTATCTAGAGAATCAGGAACTACGAGGACCATGGTCTCACAACACCCAGACACAAAACAAATACTTGCGCTTTTTTCTGGCACAAATATTTGCCCTGTAGCGGGAATCGAACCTGCGACCTCCAAGGTGATCCATGAGTTGATTTAACACCACACCGAGATGCTGTCAAATGTATGCAGGTACTAAAAGTTTGTTGCTTCATTTTATAGTAGTCGTTCTTGCTTAAAACCAGGGATTTTAGAAGTGGTAATATCAGACATATCATATCTTTTATAGAGGCACCCACACCAAGCGAGAGTTTAATATCTTCGCCGAGTACTCCACTACGGCGCCTCATAACTTTCATAGACTCCAATAAAACACCTAAACTGGAATAGTTATTGTTAATACTTGGTATTATATATATACTGTCTTACTTGCAGTTTGTTTGATAAATAAGTTTTGCTAAAACCTAAAATAATCCTTGAATTACAAAATGCCGTATTAGTATTACCTACTGTAGAACAATGCATGTACTACGTGCATCACAACATGTGTCACGTGTGTAGTCGTAAACCCGAAGGACGTCATCGTCATGGCAAGCAACGTTTGCTCAATGAGTTTTGAAATTTGAATTCATAAAATGTTCTCATAAACTTCCTCCACGAAATGGAAAAAGCACAACATGACAACCCTACAACAATACTACAGCTGTTTTAAATGGCATCTGTGACCGTAGCAGCTGGAGACGCAATAATAGTAAAGACTAATTCAAGCTAGGGCTGCCGCAAATTTCTAAAATAAAAATATTTTTTCTTTTATATGGTAACTAGCGACCCGCCCCGGCTTCGCACGGTTATTAAACTATATAAACCTTCCTCTTCAATCAGTCTATCTATTAAAAAAAAACTGCACCAAAATCCGTTGCGTAGTTTTAAAGATTTAAGCATACATAGGGATATAGGGACAGAGAAAGCGACTTTGTTTTATACTATGTAATGATTTCAAATGTGCTTTTCAACCATTATACACGTCTAGTTATATATTTGCAAGCTTTGTCAGAAATAATAGCCCTTCTCGTGTGTACGTACATTAAGTTACACCTTGTATAGTTAATTCTGTACAGGCCCAAATAAATAAACAAAATTATATTATATTATATTATTATATTATATTATATACTTGTTTATGTTACTACCCGATACCCGCGAGTCTGTCCGCGTAGAATTCGGCTTATATGTGTATATATATATATATATATATATATATATATATATATATATATATATATATATATATATATATATATATATATATATATATATATATAGTCCTGGGCAAGTAAAAGTAACTGTTCGTTTTCCGGGATGAAAGTATCCTATATCCAATAGGATCTAAAGTACCTACGTACCAAATTTCATCAAAATCTGTTCAGTAGTTATGTAGCTAAGTGGTAACAAAGGCACACGCACGTACTTTCGCATTTATAACCTCAAGAGGTCGTTTCATTTAAAAGTGTGAAGAAGGGTTGTAAGCAGCCCTATAAAAAAATGAAAATGAAATAACTCTTTATTGAAACACACACAGATAATTACAAAAATAACAATGACAGCTTATTTATAGTGTAACAATTGGCGGTCTTATCGCTAAAAGCGATCTCTTCCAGACAACCTTTCAGGGAGAGGAATTACGCAAAAATAATTAACGTTGGTTTTCAATATCTTAATACACTTACATAAACCAGTTACATAAAAAAATGACTGAATAAACATTGGCTATAAACACTTGTGAAGGCATGGATGAAGTCGCATGTTTAAGTCAAACGGAGATTCGTCAAGAAGTCAGGTGCAGGTACTTAGTGACTGAAAATGAACTTCATTCGCTCCGGAGAGGTACCAATGAATATTTATGTAATAGCTCCACTACCGCTCTTAGAACTTATTAGAAATGCATAAATTATGACATTTGGAATAGCGCTCTAAAAGTGTCAAATTTTAGTACTTGATATAAAATTATTACCAAATTGTACTCGGGCCACGAGAGACAAATCGATTGACAAAACTTCGCATCTCAATAAAATTAAAATTAAACATTTTTACAACTGTTTCTGTGATAATAACTCCAGCAGTTTAAGAGCAACGAAATAATAATAATAAAGGTAATTGAATTTATAGTACATTAAACAGTTTGATACTTTACGTAGCACTTAGTTACGATATACAATTATTTAAACCTAGCTCTGCTCTGGTAGTGTCATTAGTGAACACTGAGCCTCACAATATACTAATCATCAAAACATGACTTTTTTCTACATAACGCGAATTAAAATCAAAATGGCGCCACTCAGAGGGGTATCTAAATTATTAGTAGTCTATACCTGTTCGTATTGTAGACCGTCTGTAACGCTTTGATAATTCCTCTCCATCCAAAGGTTGCCTGGAAGAGATCGCTATTAGCGATAAGGCCACCCATTGTAACACTTTCTTTAATTGTTTTTAAGTAATGTCTTTAATTTAATGTTTGCAATAAAGCGTTTATATGTCTATCTATCTATCCATCCATACCCTGACACGATATAACGTTTTTATTCTTAAGGGCCTTAGAGTTTTATACCGAACGCGCAGTTTACAAGAGAAACAAAATAAACTGTTGTATTGTTGATGCAGGTCGCAGCTCTCGCATTCCAAACAGAAGCACAATTAAGGGGACATTCGCAGCTTTACGTCCCATAAACACATTCGTCGTAAACATGTTACTGCGGCGCGGCGCGGCGCGGCGCGGCGCGTTAAACCAACGGCGAGAGCCGGCCCATTTTAGAAAGACAACTACTACGAGTACATCGGCATGGAGCCAGAGGAAGAACGCGCGGTCGTGGTTGGCTGGACAGAGTACGAACTGCTGTAATAGCCACCTAATATATCACATACTGAAATGTGATGATAATATATTAGTCATTGTATGACTAAGCTGATGAAACTGTAAACTGTAAGTCGTTATTTTATATACTTTCTCTTTTTTGTGAATTAAATTGATTCTGATTTTAATTCCATGAAAAGCTTGAGTTATTATTTTAATATTACGATAGTCAATGATAAAGATGGTTTACTTGATTTTCGAGGAAAAGAAGCTTTTTTCGTGTTGTTTTTGAGCAAACAATACTTTTGTGTTTGTAGTCTTATGGAGGTAGGGAGCTGAGCTGCTGGCGGTACCTACTATTGTATTGGAGTAGACTCGATGTCAGCGCGAGGGGCGAGAGCCGTAATATGAGTGATTTTCACAAACTCCGTACGCTACATGAATAAAATCGTCCTCCATGCCCTTCTTAGTACCAAATTAAACTAAATACTACTACTTAGTACACAACACCGGGAGACGGGTCTGAGCAGCCGCTCAACTGCTGTCTCTCTCTAAATCTATGTGCTCCATCTTAGGCCACATCATCGCTTCACATCAGGCGAGATAGTGACCAAACATAGATCTATTAAGTGTAAAAAAAAACACAACTAAACACATTACAGTATTTATTTACTATATTTGTAATATAGACTTACAAAATACCAGCACACAGCTTTGCCAGTTATTCTACCGCCAAACAGTAGTGCGCAAGCATTACTGTGTTCCGGTTTGAAGGGCATTATAGCCAGCGAAATTACTGGGCATATGAGACTTAATATCTGATGTCTCGGGGTGATGAGCGCAATGCAGCGCTACTCAGTATTTTTATGGTATTAAAAGTTCTGGGTGGCATTGCAATTGTTATGGGCAGGCGTGGCGCTTACCATCAGGTGAACGACTTGCTCGTCTCATCAATCAGTTCTAGTCTAGTAGGTAGTCTAGAAGGTACTAGAACTCGACAGTACTTAGCGGTTATTGATCTGCTTCTTTATAGAAAACTTTTCAAAGGAATCTTTATTTCACACATGGCTGGATCTCTCTATCTTGTTTCTTAACATTAACTAGGTGTAGTATCCAATATAAGTTAGATAAAAAAGCGATAAGTCTAGGATTACTATCGTGGAGACTACTTAACTAGTTATTCCTGCCAAAGTACCTACATTTCAAAATGTTTTAAAAAAGCAGAAACGCGTTTTTTATCGAACTACGTGTGTGTGGCACCGTAGCTTTTAAACGGGTGAAGTGATTTGGATGCGTTTTTTTTTATTTGAAAGCAGGTTTTCTAGCGGTGGTTCTAAGATATGTTTTATTGTGTCGGGGATTTTTATTTTTATCTACGTCACTAATTACTTTTAAATGTCTGAACTAATTTGTGTGAATATTTATTTATTTACTTATTTTAGGAAAATTTACAGCCAATACATGCATATGATAATTAAATTATGTTTAGGATAACTAGGCCAATTATAAGTTTTCACCTATAAGTAAGAATATATTATTAGTTTTGTACCTATGAGCAGTAACGCATACAGTAAATCTAAGTTTGAGAACAAAATAATTCTGAAGCCAAGCATTGTTTAATTGAACGACACTGTCGAAGAAGATATCGAAATCATTATTTTTCAAGTACTTATTTATGAAATGTGGAGTTCTAAAAAAACGTGTTCTGTTTGTAATTAGTCTTTGCAGAAGGAACAACAAGGAGTGGTGTATACCGAGAACCGAATGCTGGACGCATATATTATCGGTTGAAGGAGTGTAATACCCGCCATGTGCGCCATGTAAACTGGTTATGATCTAATGGTGCACTTAGAAGTTAGAGATCAGAAAACCTACAAAGAGTTGTTTTGTCACAGAAGAGAATGATATCGTTTTTATTTGAAAGAATGTACCTTTAGTTCGGTTACTTGTTCTATTAATTATTCTGTGGTTCGGATTAAATGTTTGTAAACTATAATCATAAAAAAATTAATTGCTCCTTTTCGTGTCGAGCAGGCGAGGGCAGTCTCCGCAACATAACGTTACAACGTAGCCCTGTTTCATTTGAATCCCTTACGCTTACTGTGCGCGGGCAGCTCACAGCCTGCGACATGAAAACAATCTAAAGAGCCGTTAAGTCCGCACGAGTCCCTCGTACAATCAACAGCAACGACAAGTGTACATTTTAGAGATTGCTCATTTAGTGAATTTGGCTTTTAGTGAATTGGTCCATTATACATTATTTTGTAGTTATGTTATGTAATAGTAGCTGTGCCCCGCGGTTCCACCCGCGGTTTCCCGGGATAAAAATTGCTATGTGTATATAAATTGTAATATGTTATTGCCTATGTGCTATTCCAAGTCCTAACGTACCTACACACAAAATTTCATCAAAATCGGTTTGGTAGTTTTTGCGTGCAAGAGTGACAAACATCGATACATACAAACTTTCACGTTTATAATATTAGTAAGGAAGTAAGGATGTACTTTTAATAATAAATCATATCTTTTTGTACTGATTATTATCAATTTCCGCGATCGTTAGTTATTATTTAAGGACGGTGTGGGGCGTTCATGGTTACATAAGTACACGTAAGACTACGAGTAGCTAGATGACTTCTTATGTAATAATTTAAGTATATAAAAAGTGTTCAATTCAATGCTATAGTATCCATTACAT
Source organism: Petrophora chlorosata (assembly GCA_951640565.1). Taxonomy (NCBI): domain Eukaryota; kingdom Metazoa; phylum Arthropoda; class Insecta; order Lepidoptera; family Geometridae; genus Petrophora; species Petrophora chlorosata. The sequence continues at coordinate 12,930,572 of OX621210.1, forward strand.
ACATTGAGGCTGTACACTACCGACTACAGTATAAACTTATTGTTGGTGCTAGCCGTGCATGCGAGCGGCGGAGGCGGCGGCGGCGGCGGCGGCGGCGGCGGCGGCGGCGGCGGCGGCGGCGGCGGCGGCGGCGGCGGCGGCGGCGGCGGCGGCGGCGGCGGCGGCGGCGGCGGCGGCGGCGGCGGCGGCGGCGGCGGCGGCGTGCTTCACCTTCACGAGTTAGTCACGAGTGCTTCGAATTAAAATAACTTTACAATTTTGCGGAACTAGCGAAGTACCGAGTAACGATCAACGGTCAGCTTCACGGGGAAAGAGAACACTTAACTTATGGTAAAGTAAGTTTGTGCGCCCGTCGGTCACTTGCAGTGCTACCTGCGAGACTGCCTCTATGGCGTAGTGATTGGGTGAGTTAACTCATATGTATCTCATACACCTCGGGGGCCGCGGGTTCGGTTGTTTTTGTGTCTAAGGGGCAAATATTTTTGCACAAAAAATGCGAATATTTATTTCGATATTTTGTCGATAATATTTCGTTTGGTTTATTTTTTAAGAGAAGCTTGTTTTAATTTTTATTTACACAAATTAATTTGGAGAGAAAGCTCTCCAAATTAATTTTCAGACAAAAGCTGCAAACGGAAAATTCCTTTCTATTCAGTCAATTCAGGGTTAACCATCGATATGAAAGTTCCAGCGAGATTCATGAAAGGCGCCGTCCCCACGTACTTCTCGCGAGTCAATCGTGCCGACCTGAAACCATATTCCTAAAATTTTTCCACAAGCGCTCTCTAGAATTCCCATTATTCCCCGACACGATCTCACGTACGCGGGTCACGACCACGCCAATTTGCCAGACGAATGAGAGCCTTACACCAAAGAAATAAGCAATACTATTTGTAAATATTCAAGATTTAATTTACATGCAAATATACTGTCGGCTTTATTGATAGCGTATTGATAAGAGATTATTATGACGTGTGCGTAGCGGCGCGTAGGCGCGTAGACGTGTCGTAGAGGCGCTACGCACGGCGTCGCTACGGCGGCGTAGCGGTGGACGTAGCGGCGCCAAATGGAAATATTATTACTGAACAACACAGTTTGTTTTTCAAAAAAACAAACTACCACCGTCCAAGTACTAAAACAGTGAGGAACGATTTCCTGCACGAGCAAAATACCTTTGTACAACGGACTAGGTCAGCCACGAACTGAGACTAACATTAATAAATCTATTTAAGCACAAGTTGTATTGCCACTAATAAAACAATTCAAATTACTAACTTAAAGCAATTTATACCGTTCACCATCCATTCCATGTCGGCAGTCAACGTTCCCGTTTACACAGAATACTAGGTAATGTCTAATGGTTATAGTTTAATTTGTCCTAATTTCATTTTTAATAACGCTTCTGGTCATACCCATTACATTAATTACTATAATTTGTATTATTGCTCACAGAAAGTATATTCAAATTGCGTGTGAAAAATATTCTAATAAAAAAGCATACTATTCAGTTAGTAATTACATAGAAGACAAAGATGCATGGAACATTCCGCTTCTGCCAAGTAGCCAACTGGCTAAAAGCTCTGAAAAAAATATGCCCCTCAGTTTATTGCCGTATCTTCTGAGTAGTGGTTCTTTTTCTGATACGGTGGTAGAGTCATTGTAATAATTGACGTTCATAAGTGCTTCTATGATTCGAAAACTGAATAAAGAACTTTTGAACTTTGATTCAACTTTACTTTAATTATTTTTTTATGTTATAGGTACTATTACATTTGCCAAGAAGGACAATAATCTAAAGTAATTTGTACCCAAAAGACGATGAGGTAATTAATATGTTGCACCTAACGATCATTTCATATCATCATTTAAGCATAATTACAAATACATGCAAATTGATTATAATCTATTTTACCCTAAACCAAATCAAGGCAACTAAATATTATTTTAGAGCAATTAATAATATGGTTTATTTGGGTGTTGTACTTTACACAATTGTCAAAGTTCCGTAACAAGGAAATAAACCTTAGAGATCTCAGTATCAAATAAATATTGAAAAAGATTTAGTAGTATATTGCTATTTTAATTCTGTCAGGCGTTTATTTTGATAATTTATAATGGTTCTGTTAAATTGTGTAGAGTGAATGTTATTTTGTAAGAACATTAGTAAAAATCTACAATTTCAAATTTTAAATATTTTGAGTTTTACTATCATATCAAACACAAATTACGCTTTAACATTCGCAACAAGGCCTGCGGGCACGGTGTGCCGGGCGTCGGCGCGTGTCAATAAATTACGTCGGTTTACAGTAACGTTTCCGACGCATTTAACTACGGATTTATGTCTTCGCACAGATTGGGCTCGAATGCCTTTGATTGGGAAACGTTTAATTAAATGACGGTTGCCACTTTGATTAATACGATTGTGAGTACAACTAATTTACATAATTATTTGAATGCGTAAAATACGAGCCGGGCAGGCGCTGGGACTAGTAAGTAAAATACGAGCCGGGCAGGCGCTGGGACTAGTAAGTAAAATAGGAGCCGGGCAGGCGCTGGGACTAGTAAGTAAAATAGGAGCCGGGCAGGCGCTGGGACTAGTAAGTAAAATAGGAGCCGGGCAGGCGCTGGGACTAGTAAGTAAAATACGAGCCGGGCAGGCGTTGGGACTAGTAAGTAAAATAGGAGCCGGGCAGGCGCTGGGACTAGTAAGTAAAATACGAGCCGGCAGGCGCTGGGACTAGTAAGTAAAATGCGAGCCGGGCAGGCGCTGGGACTAGTAAGTAAAATACGAGCCGGCAGGCGCTGGGACTAGTAAGTAAAATACGAGCCGGCAGGCGCTGGGACTAGTAAGTAAAATACGAGCCGGCAGTCGCAGGGACTAGTAAGTAAAATACGAGCCGGGCAGGCGCTGGGACTAGTAAGTAAAATATGAGACGGGCAGGCGCTGGGACTAGTAAGTAAAATACGAGCCGGCAGGCGCTGGGACTAGTAAGTAAAATATGAGACGGGCAGGCGCTGGGACTAGTAAGTAAAATACGAGCCGGGCTGGCGCTGGGACTAGTAAGTAAAATATGAGACGGGCAGGCGCTGGGACTAGTAAGTAAAATACGAGCCGGGCAGGCGCTGGGCCTAGTAAGTAAAATACGAGCCGGGCTGGCGCTGGGACTAGTAAGTAAAATATGAGACGGGCAGGCGCTGGGACTAGTAAGTAAAATACGAGCCGGGCAGGCGCTGGGACTAGTAAGTAACTGCATTATTATGTTAGTAGTCACCTCTTTAATACTGCTAGTGTTCTGTTGCTTTATGTTCATAAAATGAACTTCTTCCAGTGTCGTTGGACGCGTAATTCCCTACAAGTTTTCACAATGATGTCCAGAATAGTAGTCCAGAAATGTTTTGCAACAGCGTGCGTCGCGCAGCGTGATTCGAAACCACTCAGGACTCCCGTCGAGTAATTATTTTTTTAAATTAAAAAACACAGAGCAGGCGGTACTTATTGTTTAACAAACAGTAGCTTAACCATTTTATCGTCATCATCATGATCAGCCCATTTGTTCCCGCTGCTGATGCTGAGACACGGGCCATCTCCCAAGGAGACGAGAGAGAGGGCCATATTCCACCACGCTGGCCTGGATTGGTGGATGTCATTTGTCCTTAAACTTTAGGATGACATGCTGGTCTCCTCACAATGTTTTCCTTCACCATTTTTAGAGCGAGCGTTAAATTCGCACATCACTAATGAAGTCATTGGTGCGGCGCCAACGATATTTAAACTCCGAACCGTCGCGTCGGATGGTAAGTCGCGTGGGCTTCCATTGAGCCGTAGTCGCTCTACCAACTGACAACTGGCTGTAAGGGTCGGATTAGTAGATACTATCATAATAATATGTATAGGAGTTTCTGTACAAGCTTGGCTCCTTACTAATCCACGGGTTCAACTGTTGCTGGCGACCCTTTGTCATAGTCGCAAGGGCCACTAATCACTTAGTCTGGGAGAGATCCTTGATTAGCGATATATCAGTCCGTTGTGCTCTATTTACTCACTATTGTTACTTGTACTTAGTTGTCGTGCAATAATTCGTTATATAATATTGTTGTTGCACATAGTTTGACAAGTGCGTGCTGACAATACAATACAATGGAAACCTTTGTATTATAAAACAGTAACATAACAATGAGCTCCTTGAATGTGTTACGCATACGCACATGTTTTCATTTATAAAAATGCATTTCATGAATTAAATGGAGACAAAACTTGCGCAATTAATAAATGACGGAGAGTATAATGAACGATCTTTTCGTTGTCAATGATCTCTTAGACACCTTTGGTTGGACAGTTTGGGGAAAAAGAGAAAGCTTACTTATTTACATGATTTCCAAAACAGAATAACTAAAGGTTGCCGAGTGTCGGGCAGAGATTGCTTTTATTAATAAGGCCATTGCACATTGGGCATTGTAACACTAATTCTTAGTATTATTATTATAATTATCTTATATATTGTCGAATGAACAGCGATTCAATAAGTCACACATTTTAAGCAATAAACAAAGTAGAGTAAATAACATGGGCGTTATCTCTAAAATAAATCTCACGACAGGGTTTCGAACCAATCTCACGACAGCAGGTGAGTTGGTCGGCTTAAACACGAAAATGTGTGATGATGAAATTATTCTTGCTAAAGAATAAATAATTTCGATCCCGTAATCTTTGTAGAGTTCGATCGGATGCAGCATCGGATGGAACTTGATATAAAAAATGGTGATCTAATTCGTGAAACAAATGAAATTTCTATCGCTTCTCGAATTCCTGCGATCTTCAGTGAAGTTGATAACGATAACGACAATTAGGGTCAGCCCCACTGAGCCTGTCGGAAACATTGCCTCATTGTTCGGTGGGTCCAGGCAATTCGGTTTACAAACGAAGTAAGTTTTGGGCCACTTACCACATTTATGATTTCGGATTCTGTGATAACTTCATCAAACTGACACTCACTGGATTTTGAACAATAACACTTGTTATAAGTTTTATGTCACTGAAACCTCAGTTAGCAAATAATGTACTAGAATCAATCTATTTTAATCGACATATATATCACCTATTGAGCTGATGCCGCCATCGACACTCAAACACTACTAACTGTTGATTCGACGCAATTGCATTAATCTAATCTGTTTTTACAATGAGCATTTATTTAGACAAATTGTTGACTTCTCTAACTCAACTAAAACTTCATATTTTGACACATTTTTACCATTTTTTTTTTTTTATAAATTATCTCAAACAGGTTAAAAGCATTCAACGCTGACTCGTTTTCCTATTTTCCCTCAGTTGTCCCGATGTGAAGCGAGTGTCACGTCGGTGGCGCGGCGGGTGACACGCGACGCAGCGACGGCGCCTGGCGAAGGACTGCCGCCATCGCCAGCGTGTTTACACCCATGCTCACAGAATACGAAGTAGTTGTAGGTCCTTAGCGCACCCCGTTACATCTAGACGCATGTACATCTGAGTAGAGTAGAGATCTATTTTGTGGTAGAGATGCTAGACTTTTAGCGATATGAAGTTAGTAAAAGTATTAAGTCTAAATGGTAAAGTGATATAAATAATCTAGAGGAAAGACAACTAGACGTAGTTGTGTTCAGTGAAATCCGCGAGTCCTTACTGAAACAGGCACGCATCCCTCTCGTCCCAGTTTTATCTCCGCTCCCACGAAAACAATAAAAAGTTTCATCATTTCTTGCTAACGACACTGCTCAGTACCGGAGCGGAGCGGAGCCAAGCATTGTTCGCGCGATTTATTGCTCAATACGCGAGTTGTGGATGTCGTGACCACTGCCTCGAGGAAGTCGCCGCACAGTGACGGTACACGCTGTCTCATCAAACTATTTCCTTCATTAAGTTAAGACTGTTCAATGGAGTAATAAATTTTATTATCTGTAAGTACCTATTCTTAACAGTCCTATCGCTGTAAATTCTAAGGACTTTCTCTTTCCCTCTGTTCACGATCGTAGATAAGTAAATGTATAAATTCCTAATAATAAATGTTATAGAAGTACATTAATTCGATCTATGCCTATATTTTAAATAATATGTGTTTCTAGATCAGCTCTGTGACTTTATTTTCTCATCTTCTGAGTACTACCGATGCTGCATACATCCACAGCACAACCGCGCCAAAGTTGAACTCTGCTATGCAGTCGGAAAAAAATATTTGTCCTTTAACAGCGTGTTATGGGACCATGGTCCTAGTATTTTATGCTCCCCCAAAAACAGCAAATCATAACAGAATACAAGATTTATGAGTATGTATGTATATGCAAACAGTTAGATGATTGAACTAGTAGACTGGACTAGAACTAGATGGTGTCTTTTTTTATCCAATCGAGATAAAATCCAAATTTATTTCTAGTCTAGGTCTGCCAAGAAAAGTTATTTACTTTGTTATATTTTAGCGATGAATTTATGCAACGTAATGCCTGAATCTATCAGAGTTATCCTAACGAGGACATTATACAAGTCATATTAATTACGGAGCAGTCTGACTCGGTATAAGTTGCCGACAGCGTGATCAGCCGAAATAACAAGGGCAACCTTGTGGTCGGGTTTATATTTCGAACCTGCTTATACATATCCTCGTATATAAAAGTGCAACAGACAATCTGACAACCATTATTGTATTGTAGGTCTGATTGAAGGTTATGCTTGGAGTCCACAAATGAGAACTTCTACAAAATAAGTCATAATTGGCGTAAACAACAAACGCGAACGTTCGATTGCGTCTCACAGTCGTGAGTTCCGATAACCTCATTATTATCTCGCATTTAAACTAATACGCCTATTTACAGATAAGTGCATAGTACCTGTACTTTGAGAAACAGGATCTGCCGAGATCAGAGTGCCAATTAAGATTTATTTATTTATTTATTTATTTATTTAATGCATTCCTTAATGTAGGTACAAAAGATGGTCAATTTATAGTCAGTTCACTAAGGACCCTGTCGGGCACGCATTTAGAAGAGAGGAAGACTGCTTCTAAGTATAAAAATTATATAGCAAAAATTCAATCAAATTAATAAAAATAATGCTAATTATAATAATTGCAATTTTTTAGCAAGTCGTAAGATTATTTTTATTTTCATATAGCATTTTACAATTTGTCATTTAATTTTATAATCATTATTGTATATTATGTATTTATTATTGTATATTTATCATAAATATTAGGTATATTATTTATTATATTGGTCATTTAAATATTCATCAAGCGTGTAGTAACTTTTGTTTATCAATAGTTGTTTTAGTTGTTTTATAAATTTTTTATCATCTTTTTCGTTTTTAATTGTTTGTGGAAGTTGATTATATATTTTTACGGACATACCATAGGTACCTGTCGAATGTAGTTTAAGTCGGGAAGTAGGTACCACAAGCCGGTTTTTATGTCGTATTGAGCGGTTTGTGTTCCTAGGGACATCTTCTCGTTTCGTGTATAAATCGGGGTTATTTCGTATAAATTTACAAATTTCTAATATGTATATGCTCGGTAAAGTAAGTATTTTGTAATATTTAAAATAAGGTTTACAGCTATCTGTTTGTTGTATGTTCACTAATATTCTAATCAGTTTTTTCTGTATAATGAAAAGAGTTGGCGCGGCGGAGCTATTCCCCCATAAAATAACACCGTAGCTTAGGTATGCATACGCATAGGAATAGTATAGCGCTAGTGCGGTTTGCAAGTCAGTTGTTTTTTTGATTTCGCGAAGTGCGTACGTAAAAGATGAAAGTTTAGATCTAATTTTTTTAACATGCGACTCCCAATTAATGTGCTTATCAATTTCCAAGCCGAGCAATGTGAATTCGTTCACAGTTTCTAAAAAGGTGCCGTGATATGTGAAGTTAAAATTTAATGATGCTTTTTGATACGGATGGAAAATTAACAGTTTAGTTTTAGAGAAGTTGACTTCAAGGTTGTGTTTGTGCATCCAGTCTGTTGTTTTATCTAGAATCGAGGTAAGTTTTTCGCTTAAGTTGTTACTATTTTGACACGAGGTCAGTAGGGAAACATCGTCTGCGAACAACACACATGGTTCCTCCATGATTTTGGGGAGGTCGTTTATATAAATTAAAAACATTAGACATCCGACGACGCTTCCCTGTGGAATTGAAGCACTTATTTTCCTACCGTCAGATCGTACGCATTTTATAGATTTTGTTAGGTAGTCGAAGTGCTCGATTTCCACAAATTGTTCCCTGTCTTGTAAGTACGATGAAAACCATTTGTGGGCTATACCACGAATGCCTATACCATATAATTTATTTAGTAGGATATTAAACTGCACTTTATCATATGCCTTGGTCATATCTAGGAGGATACCTACTGCGTATTTTTTATTATTAATTATATTCAGTACTTAAATACTGCTAAAGTTGTTGATCGTTTTTTTCGAAAACCATTTTGGCACTCGTCGAATATATTATATTTTTCGCAGAAGCTATATACACGGTTGCTCATCGCTTTTTCGAAGATTTTTGCCACCGATGGCAATAGGGCAATAGGACGGTAGTTGTTTGGGTCTGTTTTTGTGTATTTCTTGTGGATTGGTTTTATTATGGCTTTTTTAAGTAAATCCGGGAAAATTCCTTGATCAAACGACTGGTTAATTAGCAAAAAGAGCGGTAAAGTCAATTCTTCTGCAGATTTTTTTATCAGGGTAGGTGGGAGCTCATCTATTCCGTAGCTGTTTTTATTTTTAAGATTTTTTATTAGTTTATATGTTTCTCGAAGTGTTACTGGCGTTAGGAACATAGTGTTTTTGGTAGGGCAGAGGACCGGAAGGCCGCGGGGGGTGCCGCCGTCTCTGTGTGGTGCGGAGGCGGGTCCCGGTACTTTTGGGCTTTCGCCTATTGATGCAAAGAATGAATTAAATGTATTTGCTATGCGTTTCGGTTCTAAAATTGTTTCGTCATTAAATTTTAATTTTAGATTACATTTTTCTTTAATAGGTTTTTTATTTGTGCGCTCATTTATTATATTTCACATTGTTTTGCTTTTATTGTTAGATTTATGTAATGTGTTTTTGTAATCTAATTTTTTAGCTGTATTTACTATTGTTTTTAATAATTTTTCGTACTTTTTATAATATCTGGTGAGAATAGAATTATTTGATTTGATTGTAAATATTTTTAGTAATCTTTTATTCCGACAGGATTGTTTGATGCCTACGGTTAACCAGTGTTTTTTATACTTGTTTTTTAGTTTTATTTTACATTTTGGTATGCACTCGTTTAGTATATTTATTAATGTATCATGAAATTTGTTATAGTTTTCGTTTATATTTTTATCTTGAACAATAATATTTTGCCAATTAATTGTTTTTAAAGCTGCTTTGAAATCATTTATGTTTGTTTTATTATATAATCTTTTTTCGGTAGTCCAAGTTATTTGTTTATTTTCTAGTTGTATCGTCATATTCAACGTTGTTCCTAAGTGATCTGAGAATCCTAGTTCCTCTACTGAAGTGTGTAAGTTTTTGTCAGAGAAGTTTGTAAATATTAGGTCTAGGCATGTTGACGTGGTTGAAGTTATACGAGTAGGTTTTTTAATGTGTTGTGTTAGTTTATATTCCGACATGAAATCTAAAAAAGTATTTGTTTTGCAGTTGTTCTGTAGAATATTTATATTAAAATCGCCGCCTAGAATAATTCTGTATTTATAATATTTTTTGTTTATATATGTTAAGATTAGCTTTAATTGATTGTAAAATATTTCTTCCTCGTTTCTATTCCAGTACATAGTAATCAATAAAATATTTTCTGTAGGTAGTTCGATCGCGCAAACTTCTAATATATATACTCGATAGACATGTTCGTAATGTCGCTTCTTTCAATGTAGTTAATGTCTTCCTGAAGTGCAATACATACTCCGCCGCCTCCTCGGTTTTGCCTGCAGAATGATGATGCAATTTTGTAGCCGCTGAGTTGGAACATGTCTAATTTGTTTTGTGTCATCCAGGATTCCGAAATGCAGATAGCTTGGTAGGATGGATCTTGGGCAACAAATGCTTCTAATATATGTTGCTTATTACTTAAACTTTGACAGTTTTGGAATAGAGTTTTGAATGCACGTTTAGTATTTTCGAAAGGAGTCACTGTTTCGAAAGGAATCACTATTTCGAAATGAGCGATTTTCTTTGGTCGTGTTGTGGTGATTCTGTATGTCTCTGTTTTCATAAGCTGTTTTTCCCTTATCGTCGACGGTTGTTGATAGGGTAACCTGCATCTCATCCTTTATGTTGACTCTCCTTCCTTCAATAAATAACTGGTTTTCGCGCATTACTGCATGTAGTCCTTGTTTTCGAGCCTTTATCATTTTTTCTCGCATAATTTGCCTTTCTTTTCTTGCTCGAGAGATATGGTACAAACACTAGCCCTTATTCCTAAAGATTTGCCCGTATTAAGAATCGAACTAGCAACCATGGTATACGAGACATGCCCAATCACTGCGCCGCAGATAAGCTGTCAAACAATAATATTCACTTGTAACCGTCCATTACTTCGCCTCGAAGGAGTCTTCATATTCCCCGTGTTATCTCGTTCCCTGCGAGTTGCTCCGCTAACGACTTCCCGCGCTAATGGCATTCAAATGATCGCCAGCTACACCGGCTGCGTCGCGTTCGCTTCACAGCTTTTCTATTAGCTTCCACCTCAGAATAGTATTTAATTCTACTTGCATTCAGATTAGGTGAGTCAAAAATAGTTGACTGTAATCTAGCCTTTTTGAGCAAACGGCAAGACATTTCATTTAGCTAGTTACTATGATCCCTTTTTTACTCGTAATTATGCTTTTTGAACATTGCCGAATCAGCGAGACAACAAGGTCCGAAATACTGTTCAAAAAGGGCACTGCACTGAGCTCATCACTTTGATGAGACATAATCGTATGTTCATTTGTATTATTAAAATAGGGTTGAAATGTTTAGAGGAAAAGGCTCTGTTGTAATCCAAAAACAAAGGCAGATAATACGAAAATATTTCATTATGATTTATTTGCATAGTTATTTGTACAACATTACACACATCAACATAACAAACATGAGTATAAGCGCATAGATTTAGTTAATGAGTATGATGTTTATTCGATATTTCTGTTTACATATCTATTCATCTAGTATCTCCGGGCCGCGCCGCGCTCGCGACGCTTCCTCGAGGAACTTCACAAAATGTAGAGCGGCCCTCTTTGTGCTAAGTATCGTGTTATTAAGTGTATATAGTGTATTAAAAAAAGTGGCCTCAATGTTCCACCGTCTACGAGGTAGCTCCAACAGTGTTCTGAAAATGATTGCATCCCGCTAAGATTGTCCTATCCAGAGATACTGGATGGGTATTGTCACGGGCAGAACCAAATAATTTCATGTATTTTTCAACTCTACTAACATAGGTTTAAGAAAAATTGTTACTAACACGTCTATGGATTTATCCGAAATAAATTATTTTTATTTATTTTTTATTTATTAACTAATGGGAATTTAATTTAAAGATTACAGTCACGTATACTGCTGAGTGTTTGCTTGCCTATGTTGCTCTAACGCAAATTAAAACCTTCTTATCTCTTTCTTACCGCTATATTATTTGTATCATGTGTTTATGACCTTTAAAAGTGCACTTTTGTGCCTATTTAATAAATGATATTTGACTTTGACTTTGACTATCTTATACAAAGCGCTTGATATACGAACAGTGACGTAAGTACGGTATGCCACATTTCGTCATATTTCGTAGTAACCTACTTATTTTGAGTAGTCTCAAAAGATTAGACTACAAATTGATTTTTACGTACCATCTTTTTAACATTCAAGTAAATATAATATTAATACCGTTCCATTCCGTTTCATTACACATTCAGGAAGTACATCCCCTCTTAATTCGTGAAAATTGGCAGTATCGGTGCGACTGCGCAAACTTTTCAAATTTCACACAGCATTTTGCCTCTTCAATATTATTTCATACTAGTAAACGCCCGCGACTTCGTCGCGTCAACACACATAAAATAGACTGTGTCACTCAGCAAAAGTGTAGCTTTCTATCAGCGAAATAATTTTTAGAATCGCAGTAGTTCCAGAGTTTACTCCTACAAGCAAACAATATTACATTACCTTTTAATAATATAATTAGTTAATTACTATAGATGAGCCTTTATTTGTGTTACTCGATGTATTGACTCTACCTCTGCATGATGCCAGCTACTGCACAATGAGATGGTGGGTAGCCGCTCAAAATGAGCGACTCACGCGAAGGAGCGGCTCTTGCGTAGCTCATAGGTGTGTCGGAGTGTAGAAGTGTATATAGAGAGAGTGCGGTGTGCTCTATGTGTGCGTGTGTTGCGAGATGTGGTTGTCGCGCAGCTGGCGCGCGAGCCACGCCACGCCGTCGGGCAGCCCCGCGCCGGTCAGCGCGCTCGACGCGCAGGTGTGCTCTATGTGTGCGTGTGTTGCGAGATGTGGTTGTCGCGCAGCTGGCGCGCGAGCCACGCCACGCCGTCGGGCAGCCCCGCGCCGGTCAGCGCGCTCGACGCGCAGATGTGCCACGGCTTGTCCGTGATGCGCTCCAAGCATAGAGCTGCAACAGAAACACACCTCATTGACCAAATATCGCGGTTGAGGCTAAATATTACTTTTTTATTATTATTTTTTTTTTATTTATTTATCGGAGAACCAACAGCTCTTACAATAATAATATACAGAAGGATAGTTAATAGAAAGCCAATTACAGGTACTCACGAATAGAATTACAGACAACCTCTTCGCGAGCCACCACTGTAGTACACATACCTGCGGCGACCTGGTGCGGCGCGAGCGCGTGCGGCGCGTCGCACTTGTTGGCGAGCACGAGCAGCGGCACGCGCCGCGCGCACATGTCGGGGTGCGCCAGCATCAGCTCCAGCTCCTCGCGAGCCACCACTGCGTGCAGTACACGGAACTCAATACAACTTGTAATAAGCACAGATTACTTTTTAATTTTAAAGCGGATCCACACCTGCGCACGCGCATGAACCGTGCACACGTTCTGTAGCTAACCGCAGTGGACGCATCAATTTCCGTTAACGTACTCGGTTCGCGTGCATGCTCTTGTTACAGCACAGTGCTCTCTTAGTGTTCGCGAACGCGTCCATACTGTTTCTCTTGTCACGAACATGTGCGCGACGCGACGAGCCAGTCACAACACGCGAACCGCTAACAAGCCGCTCGCGAACAAGTCCGCACTATATCACACTTATAAATGCGAAAGTTTGTATGAAAGTATATATGTATATGTTTGTATGTGTTAGTGTGTTTGTTACTTCTTCACGCTGTAATGGCTCAACGGATTTGAGTGAAATCGGAATGGAGATGGATTTTATCCCGGATTAACACATAAGCTACTTTTTATCTCGGGAAACCGCGGGTGAAACCGCGGGGCACAGCTAGTGTTCTTATAATACACTTGGACCGCTCGGTGCGTGCGCTCGTGCAGAAGTGGAAGCGCCATTCAAAAGTCGGGTCACCTGATGGAAAGCGAACACCGTCCCCTCCGGACATCTGCAACATCTACCTTACGGAGCCTGGCCTACAGTTAACTTCAAGTAGAGTTACAATCTCCAAATGGCAGCCGCCTCGCACGAGCACCTGCGCTTTCTCCCGCACATTTCACATTTCTATCACAGCTCATTTCAGTGCCTCCTTGTATAATACCACTTCGGTTTCACAGAGATAGATAGATAGATAGATAGATAAACACTTTATTATTCACCTTAAAAATAGAGATAAAGTGCAATTCAAATGTTTACAGTGGTGTAACAATGGGCACAGAGCTTCCTCTCTAACCGGATATGCGAAGACACAAAACAAATGGAAGGGCTAATTTAACAAAATCGAAAGTATGAAACTCACGCTTTTGTGTGCGTTTCATGGATGATAATTGAAAAGAAGTTGAAGAGTTGAGGAGTAACTGCTTTGCCGGATATTCTGCCGCCAAGCAGTAGTGCGCAAACATTACTGTGTTCCGGTTTGAAGGGCACAATACCCCAAAGCCAGCGAAATTACTGGGCATATGTGACTTAATATCTGATGTCTCGGGGTGATGAGCATAATGTAGTGCTATACCTAGTACTTTCATGGTATTTAAAGTTCTGGATGGCACTACAATTGTTATGGGCAGTCGTGGCGCTTACTACCAGGCGGCTGAGTCGCTCGTCTCATTACTGACTTCAATAGTAAAACGTTACCGAGTCGCAGATGGTCCGCGGAGTCGACGACGAAGATGACCGCGTCCGCGCGCCGGTAGTGGCGCTCCCACAGCGCGCGGAGCCGCGCCGCGCCGCTCGCGTCCCACGCGGAGAACGACACGCCGCCGCCTGCGGACACCGTGCGCCTGCTAGTACGAGCCGCAAGTATATACTGCTACAACACACCACATTGGAATTAATCCTTGCTAGCGATACCACTTCCCAACATAGTAATTAGGTCTCATGTCGCCACAAGGCAAGCTCTCTACGAATCTCAATAACGAATCCCGATTAATATTTGTCGCATCTAAACCCAGATAATAAAGTGGCGCCGTCAAGAAACGTCATCCATGTTTAAATAGATTCCTAGAATTCAGGTAGTAAGTCATTCTGCTTGCATTGAACTAAAAAGTGAAATTAAGGCATCTGATCCACTGAGCCACACTCGCTCCGGATTTAAGACAAATTAAGGCATACTTCTATTCAATAACAAAGCCAGTTTCATCTCAAAGAAATAACCTTCCTTTTCTAATAAACTTGTCCAGAAATTAAAAAGTAAAGTATTCGTGACTAATTGACTCTGACATATCTCCACACTTGATCAGTACGTGGATATCGTATATTATAGACTCGGCTATTGTTTCGGCCCTCGAACACGGATTCCGTTTCACACGGCTCGAGCGCGACTAGATAATATCTGTTGTATCTATACATATCTACTGGCGCTGAGCTCAGCATTTTCTTGTATGTATGTATTCAGTGCGTGTTCGAGAAACGGGAAAATCCTGAGCGTGTCAACGTTGTTAACGTTGTCAATGTTGTCGCCGCCAGCGTGACGTTTGACGACGAAACGGAACGTTAAATCTTCATCATGTACATACTACGCGTGCCGTGTTCTTGTTGCATATTATATTATGTTCAGCTTTAGGTTTGAAGTCAGTCGATCGACTTTCACGTACATTATTTATCGCATATTTTTAAAACAAGTAAGTATTCATTGGAACCTAACTTTAAATGATGTTGGAGATTCAATAAACATATCATAGGTTTTTGAAAAAATCATCTGAATCCGAAAGGTTTCGAAGCACCTCACAGCAGCATGTAGCCGACGTGGGTGGCAACAGACACACCAGTGCTGCTTCCCTGTCCCCTGCACACAATCCCGTCTATATTTTAAGACGAAGTAAAGCTATTTTTATTGCGCACTAGCAAGAAATAATTAACAGCGAAAAATAATTAGATACAAAATAGTACATTATGGTACTAGTGTGTAATGTTGGTGATTACCGGTGAGGCGCCATTGAGACCCGAGCCGTAAGGAAAGAAGAGAGAGCCGAGGACGGTAATCATCAATACTCACGTGTATCATACGACGTTTTGCAACACACTCATTTTCAACAGTGAAAACGAGTTGTGAAAAATAATTCGCTATGGCGGGAAAAATTAATCAGTTTTCGTATGCGCGCGCATTGCGATCAGCCACAGACTAAAGGGATGAGGTTTTTTTTTTATTTTCCGCGCATAGGGTTTGCGCCTATTCTGCCACGTACAAAATAGGGAATTTAAAGTTTTCTTTTACTACAGAGAAAACAAAATTTATATTTGAGTGGAAATTTTATTTATTAATATAAAATTATCTATTTAAAAAAGAAGTTGCATGAATTGAGCAAGCAATAGGAACATTAATTTATTTGTTCTATTAAACACGATCTTTTTTTTAAAAAAACTTTTGTAAGAACAAAGCACCTCAACCAATAAAATTAAAAAAAAAACTATAACTCACTAGTGAGTTATAGCCAAAGATTTAATTTTTTCTTTGGTTATAGCAATGAAAAAGTCACAGTTTGATTATGGGTGTCATTCTGTGCCTAATTGCGGTGACCATAGAGCCACTTTATGAGCAAGTGTGTTGTAAAATATATTTACAAATGGCTGTACCCAAAGCTAAATGTGCTCAAAACGGAACATAAAGCAAAAAATATGTTAAAGAAGTATATTTCACAGATCACATTACAGATTTTAAGTTTTTAAGAACAATACCTACAAAGTTTTTCTGCATGTTATTAGTTATAGCTGTGGTTATAGTCAGTTTCATCAGCTCTGCGCCCCGCGCCCTGGCCCCGCGCCCCGCGCTCCACAACCCGCGCCCCGCGCCCCGTGCCCCGCGCCCCGTGCCCCGCGCCCTGCGCCCCACGCCCCGTGCCCCGCGCCCTGCGCCCCGCACCCTGCGCCCCGCGTGCGGCGCCCTGCATGCGGCGCGATGTGTCGCCTAACACGCGGGATTACTGCGCATGACGCGGGTTAGGAGTTGGTTTCCTTTGGCGTCTCTAGCGAGTATAGTAGGGTGAGCTAGCATGAGCATAATATATAATCAAATATATGTTTTTTTTCTTTTCTTTTCTTTAATATAATAATATATTATGTAGTATAATTTAATATATTTTTATATCTTTTCAAATGCACGATCAATGTATATTTGATATCTCGGTAGTTTGCACGCCTTACACTTTTTATAGAAAAGATTATAGCTGGCGGTATAATCGCGTATTACATCATAATATAGGTACCTATGTATACACATTACGCTTAATTTTTTTTTTAATATTTATCTAGTATTGTCAAATCCCAAGCAGTAGTGCGCAAGCATTAATGTGTTACGGCTTGAAGGGCATCGTAGCCAGCGAAAGAGACTTAATTTCTGATGTCTCGGGGTGATGAGCGCATTGCTGTGGGTACATTTCTTGGTATTTATTTATGCAATTGTATGTTATTTTCATTATTCATAATTTTATGATTAATAACAATAAAGATTATGTATAGTCACTTCGAGCAGACGCAACTTTATTGTAAACAGAAGGTTTATGGGTCACCAAGACACAGGCTCTGCCTAGTTTGGGACCCGCTGGAAATATTTCGAAGTACCTACTGTTCTATGATCACTTTATATGTACGATGTATTCTTGAATTGTGTACTTATATATGTATCTGGATATAAATGATTCTTATTCTATTCTTAATGAAAGTTCTGGGTGGCACTGCAATTGTTAACATTAGGCGAACGACTTGCTCTTTGATCGAATTTATTTTTGCGTTTGCAGTTATCTGCGAGAAGGCCTTTCATTTGGCGTAATTCTAATTATGGAGACAAAAAATATCCAATTACCATTCCTATCTCGTGGGAATACAAATTCCCAATATTTTTTATCCTCACAATATTATTGGCGATTTTCGTTTAAGTCCAAAGGGGCAATTCTCAGTCAGTCACAGAATAATGAATAATACAAGCCTCAGTATAGGGTGTTCTGTGGTATAGGCTAACTCAACGATATAGCCTATAGGCTAACTCAACGATAGACATATCTCTGTCATAGAATATCTGCAAGACATGCTAAATATTTATATATCCCGAAAAGTGCGACAAATTACAGGCGAAATTCTTTCTTCTCAAGAGCATCTAACTCCATAATATTATAAATAGTAAGCACTATATCTTCAAAATGTATTATATACAGAAACTTTTGTGGCATTGATGAAAGTTAATCCAAAGCTCGTAGTTACTCACATACTTATTTAACATAGGATCGTATAACATATAGCCGCTTGATGCAATTGATGCAGATGACTCATGATAGGTATCTGATGATATATGTTACAGTATTACATGTTTAACTTTTATAGACTGTATTCATGTACTGTGTACTTAGTTGTCCATCTGTGGAAACTTTTATATGCTACCAACCTGTCCATACATGTATACCTACATTATACTAAGTTTAGCTGTAGTTTTCCTAAAAGAATAAATAAATAAATAAACAACCTGGAAGGCTTTCCTGAATTTGACCTATTTAATACGTCAACCAACTCAATTAGACTAAATATTACTAAAAACTGGTTTGGTGTCTCCCTAACTGTCCAGGCATCTATAGTTGCTTCAGGCTTCAACTACCATAGTTTAGTCACGAAGTGACATATATCTTAAATATCCTGCAAACAAGTGTAAACTTAGATTCTATATGCGAAAACTGCTAAATGGTGTTAAGATAATTGTTTTATTAGTAACTTAGATATATATCACTGTAAGTTTTCCGAAGAAAATAAAAATAAAAAGAAAATAAAATAGTGATAAATTAAATTTAATTAATTAATTAAATTGATCTTTATTTGAGGCAACATTAGATAAGTTACAGATGATCTAGATAGTAAAGATAATCTCTACAAGCGAGAACTGCTGCTCATCAGAAGCAGGATTCCTAATTCTCCTAGATCGATCATGTTAGTTACAGTCAGAATTAGAGTAAAGATTGAAGAATTTTATATATTATAAGATTTCACTGTTCCGTGGTAAAACTAGTCGAGTATATCGGTATGAGATATCACGTCGGTTGCCATAGCAACGGTATCAAAAGGAAACCGACAATAGGATTATGTTCACGTAAAACACACGACATTGTTGTCGGAGTAACTGAGTAAGGTTAGAGCGCGATTTCGTTATGCGAGACAAACAATATCTCTTTTATATGGGAGGAAAGCAAGTAGAATACATCTTATTACTGACACATTTAGGAAGGTAAACATAATCGTTACAGGTGTGCGACAAACCATAACAAGGACGTTCCCGACGCGAACGAGCGTGATATATCGTTCCAAGCACTTTCACAAAAAAGTTCCAGCAAAAGTCGGGGAGTAGTCGTCGGTTATTCTCCGTAGTATCCCCCCTCCCCGCAGCCGTTCCCCCCCGCCCCTCGGCCGCGGAGTGGGTCTGGTACTAAGGGCCACAGATTAGGCAGTAGCTGTGTGTACCTACTTAGTATTCGCAGCAGCCATTATCTGTTTTATGTCAAGCTCCACCACACTGTCACCACGCTGAGAAGTTTGTTCATTATAAATTAATGCCCTCAATGGCTTTTTAATTGCAATATTATGGAATTTTGTTGTTGGCAATTCAATGTACGAGTACGCAATTTTAAAGTCTGTAGGTAAGCGCGAGCGGATTTAAAAATATAGCTTGCCCAAACAATCTTCCTCCGATAAATAATGTATTTATTATTATTTTTATGAGACGATTTGGACGTTCTCCGGAGTAATTAGCGGTTTTATCGCCAAAGCGATCTCTTCACAGTTCACTCTTCTACGAACAGAGAGCTTTCCTTATCTAGATAAAAGTAGATTATAAGATCCAACAACCGTGGTCACACTGTTCTACAAACAGAGAGCTTTCCTTATCTAGATAAAAGTAGATTATAAGTTCCAACAACCGTGGTCACACTGTTCTACGAACAGAGAGCTTTCCTTATCTAGATAAAAGTAGATTATAAGATCCAACATCCGTGGTCACACTGTTCTACGAACAGAGAGCTTTCCTTATCTAGATAAAAGTAGATTATAAGTTCCAACAACCGTGGTCACACTGTTCTACGAACAGAGAGCTTTCCTTATCTAGATAAAAGTAGATTATAAGTTCCAACAACCGTGGTCACACTGTTCTACGAACAGAGAGCTTTCCTTATCTAGATAAAAGTAGATTATAAGTTCCAACAACCGTGGTCACACTGTTCTACGAACAGAGAGCTTTCCTTATCTAGATAAAAGTAGATTATAAGTTCCAACAACCGTGGTCACACTGTTCTACGAACAGAGAGCTTTCCTTATCTAGATAAAAGCTCTTGTCCCCTAAAACTGGTTTTACAAGTTTAGGACGTCCATAGATTATACTAGTCATTATAATTATTTTTCTGAGCAGAGAACCAGGGTGCCCTTTCTGAGCGTAGCACACCATACAGATAAAATTGATCATAATCTTCAAATTCCTTAGATTTAAAAACATTGGTTCTGATATTGGTATTTCCTCGCCTCAGTCTGCACACTTGGGAAGACAAGAACTCTGGGTCGCGTTTGCATGCACTGAGGTGAGGAGACAGATCTGATATCTCTACAGGAACTTGGGGAGGCTCACGTAGACGGCATAAACCGTACCCTCATGTACCTACACATACACGTTTCGGCATTGACGGACAAGGAAAAAAGGGTAGCAGCGTGATGACTGACATATTGTTTATGAGAAATGTGTTGTATTTAATTAACCTAAGTTATGTAGATGCAAACCCAAACGGAAAGAGTCAGAGAAGTTGCTGATTGGAAGGAGTCAGTCATCTCACAAGCTAAATAACACATATTATTACTTGATCACCCGACACCGATAACTTATCGAAAGCATATATATATATATATAAGCGTATATAATAATATATAAGCCTATGTAATTGAAGAGTGTATATACGACGAAGCCAGCCTCACTAGCAGCTTATTGGTAACTGCGTAGCTAGTTCGGTTTGTTATGGTTCCTATATATAAATATATAACTCCCAACAGACGTTACATAGATCCTGGCCCACGGCTAGATGTCCTGTATCTATGAGGCCCAGGAACTACAACTACATATAAGATCACGGTCCCACAACACCCAAACATGAAATAAACAAATACTTGCGTCTTGTTTCGTGCAATATTTTTTCTATAGCGAAAATTGAACCTGCTATTTCCGGTTTATATTAGATATGAGTGGACTTGCCCAACCACTACACCTCAGAGGCTATCCTGCAGCATTAGTAGAGCGAGTGTCGCTCTAGAGCGAATGTGGCTCAGCAGGAACTCATGCGCCTTTCGATCAGACGCACCTGGGTTCGAATCCCGACTCGGCCCTGCACCAATGACTAATTAACTAGTTAAGTGCAGATTTTGCACGCTCGCTCTAAAACGGTGAAGGAAAACATCGTGATGAAACCCGCTTACGCGCTTTGGAGTGGTAGGCTCTGGCCGTGGTTGTAATACCACCCACCGAACAAAGCCATGCCGTCAAGCGACCTAGTCGTGTTTCGGGATGATGTTCGGTGAACCATCAGGGAGACGGGTCTGAGCAGCCGCTCAACTGCCGACTCTCTCTAGATCTATGTGCTCCATCTTAGGCCACATCATCGCTTCTCATCAGGCGAGATAGTGGCCAAACATAGACCTATTAGACGTAAAAAAAATAGTTTTCTTTGCCTGCAGTATGTAGTGTGAGTAAGTACCTACTTATTTCATATTCCTTCTTTCATGTAGATGTATGTCTGCGACTGACTGTCGGAGTAATAGGCCGGCCGAAGCTCTAGCATGAGCCAACGACTACAGTGGTGGTATGCTCACTCGAGAAGTGGTCCCGCTGCGGCGCGACGGTGGGCGGCAGGTGGCGCGCGCGCTGCTCGGGCGGCCGCAGCGCATTGAGCGTGCTGCTCTTGCCGCTGTTGTCCAGCCCCAGCACCAGCACCGTCACCTCGGCGGCGCCGCGCCCGAGCCACACCGACAGCTTGTCCAGCAGACCCATCACCTGCAACGCATGCGCCAGAACCGCCTAAACCTCATGAAAATACTAATACGAGTGGTTTACACTTCACTGTACCATCGACTGGTTGAAATACACAGTTGCTCTAAACTCTAACGTAACAGATTTCAAAATTGGCTCGTCGTTTTCGTCTGAAATCAGTTGGCCTTATTAGAATATTGTCTAAAACGTGATTAGTCTTTGAAAATAAGTCCTGTAATATTTTTATAGGAGGCTTGTTTTAGAGCTGTGAAGGAAACAGTGTGAGGAAACCGGCAACTCAAACACTTAACGGCGTGTGACATTGAACTCTGCACGTAATTTAAACGCAAATGAGTTTCTGTTCCAATTCACCACTAAAGAGAAGCGATAACTCACATATTATCTATCCTATCTATCGTGTGGAGCAACCCCCAGCCACACCGTGCGTGGGAGTAAAATGTTCTTTCTCGGAACATCTCAGGGTCACATAACAGCAAGAGTTGAGAACTTTCTGCAAACAATCGGGCTTTTACTGAGGTTGTTAACATTGTCCCAATTCTGAAGCACAATTATAACCAGCTGAAGCCTCGAGCCGTGAAATGAGTCGCACATGAGCCGCACCGCCCGCGCCCGCCCTACGCACGCATCACGGGACGCAATCACACGCTGCGTGCACTCTACCAGCCGTCATGTTCTGGCAACACACGCGATGAGAGCTACACAAATACCTATATTACCCTTTTTTGATTCTTCTGTTTTGATTAATAAATTGAGCTGACGAGGCCGTTCACCTTTGCGAGTTTCGAGTGTTTATCGAAACTAAGTTAAATAATTCACTTGGTAATTGTGACTACCATTGCATGATTCCAGCATCAATCCATGATTCCAGCGCACCGTTTAACTGGGTTTTGTCACCCAGACACTGCAAATAACGGTGGTCGATTCAAGGTCTAATCGAAGAAATACCAATACTCACTTAATTAAGAATGACGTCCTTGCAAGGCGGTGCCGGTGCGGTGTCGAACGCGATCGATCGCGCTCCTCCTTCCATCACCCAGATGGGCCACAACAGATAACTAGCACTTTACTGCTTCACTGCTCCCTTGTATTGAGATTTACATTCTCTCTGTGGAGACGTGATCAGTTACCGCGGCTGGACGCTCGCGCGCGCGCTAGCCGTCGTCGTGTCGTCGCAGGTGGTGAGGTGCCGTCGCTATGGCAACGAAGCTGTATACTGTAAGAGGGCTGGTGGGTTGGCATATTTGAAAGGGAGCGAGAGAAAACGTTTAGTTTTCATAATATGTATATTTTTTATAACGTTTCGTTATTTAATTCTTATACTTATTTGATATTTTATAAAACTATATTGAATCAGCTATTAATTAGTGGTAACATTGTCAAACTTTAAACAATGATTTCAAAATAGTTCGTATAAAAACAATAAATCATATCTATTTAATATGTTGGTCATGATTGTACTGACATGAACTGGCTAGTAGGTATTTTGAGTTACTTATTTTAAGTTATATGTTGAACTATCGTAATCGAAGGTAACAAACTAGAGCTAAAACATACTCTTATCACAGATTGGTACACTGAGTATCTTCATTCGTTTGTAACGTCTGCACTGTCACTACCTTTGAACTGCTGACGCCGCTGTTTCCATTGTAGTATGGTGTCTCAGATAAATAAATTCTATTCATATTTGTACTGGAGCACAGACTCGCGCGGCTAGCGCCCCCGCAGGGGTCCGCGCCCCCGCAGGGGTCCGCGCCCCCGCAGGGGTCCGCGCCGCCGCTCGGGCCGCAGCACACTTCGCACGAGTCAGTGCGCGTATTGTCAGGATCTTCAACATCACAAGGCAGCTGAACATTTTTCTGACTCGTAGCAGTCAACGTGACACCTTTTTCCTTATCATCATCGCCACTCGAAACGGGAAGGCCAATCAAAACTTCCCGGGGGAAATGAACCCTGCGATAATTTTCGGTAGCTTGTTTTTGCTCGTCGTCGAATGAAACCGGAACTACCCGGGGAAGGCGAAGTTTGCAACAATTTTTGCTCGAATTTTTGCTATCTTTAGATAATTCAATCGGGAGGGAGTCTCCGAGGCGTCGGTCGTTCGAAGGGGCTCCCTCCGGGCAGAGGTCGTCGTAGATGTGGTCCGGGTCGCGGTCGCGGGTCTCGGGCGCGCAGAGCAGCGCGAAGGCGGCGTACGCCAGCGTGGCGGCGGCGGCCAGCGCCAGCGCGGCCCACACGCCGGCCGCGCGCGCCACCAGCGGGAACAGCACGCTCTCCACCGCACTGCCCGCGTGCGCCGCCGCCGTCGCCAGCAGCACGGCGCAGCCGCGGTACTGCAACGAACAAGCGCTCTGTCATCGTGACACACTTTATATTCCTCAATGCTTTATATAATCAGAAACAAGATAAATGACATAGCTCGAGCGGGGATCGAGCCTGCGCCTCCGGCGTACTGCAAGCGGTAGTGAACGACCGTTACTGTGTTCCGGCTTAAAGAGCATCATCGGGCGTATGGTTCGCTTGTCTCGTTGCTCAGCTGCATAAGAAAAAACTTACACGAGTCGGCAAATTTTTATGAATGGTTTGAAGAGTTATACGAACCGCCACTTCAGACCACGGCTTTTTTTTTATTCTTTAGTGGCTTGCGTTGGACCACTATCTCCCCTGATGGTAATCGACGATGTGGTCGACGATGTAGCACGCTTGCCAAGATAGTACCTGTTCACATGACATTTGAAGATTTCTAAATTGTAAGTATCGAGAAAGGCTGAACCCGGTAGGGAGTTCCACACGTTAGCGGTGCGCATAATGAAAGTGGAAGCGAAACGCTTAGTGCGTGCAGGAGAAATGTCCACCATATAACGGTGGTGTGTTTCCGTACGTCTTGTAGTACGATGATGAAACGGGGACGGGGGAATTAGTTGGGGTAATTCCGACACACACTCGCCGAAATGTATCCGATAAAAGACCGATACACTACTGGCTTCTTTGCGTTGACGTTCATGACTGTAGAGTCTTGGCTATAAATTTGGATGCGTCACCGACTGCTGTCACCCCGCCCGACACCCCGCGCCCCGCCGCCCGTCCCTCTGCACCTGTGCAGATACCGACCCGCGTGTGCACGTCCACCCCTGAACGCGCGTACGCCGCCGCCGCCCCCTCACGGAAACCAGAGCGGCCCAATGGGGGAAAGCAGAGTCGCGGCGCACCTGTTCCTAAGGGTGCACCTGTGGCTCCAGCTACAACGAAACAGTGTAACGAGGAGGGTTTCATCAAGGTGGAGAGAAAGAAGAAGCTCACTCGTCAGAACCAGAACAAGTGCGGCACCGCACCGACCGGACCGAGCCACCTGCTGCGCCCGGCGATTCCCACGACGCTACTCTACGTGTCCCGCCTACACTTGTCCATTAAGACTGAAGATGTTACTGAGTACGTTGAGAAGAAGACCAATGCTCTTCTGAGTCTGGTCGTGCGGTTGGAGTCGCGCCACAACGTGAATTTTAATTATTTTGTGGTGCGAGTTCCTACTGAGCAACTGTCGACCTACATGTGTGAGGAATTCTGGTCAAAAGGTGTCGTGTTTCGACGATTCAGAGGACGGCTGCAAGCGTCACCGCTGACACTGCAAGCTGACACCGCGAAGTTGCGTCACACGTCGCCGACAAAACGTGTCACATAAACATAAATATTTTAATATACATTATATGTACATATGTTAGTTTTAAGGTATGTATTTATATGGGCCGTAGAATAAGTAAATAACATCTGTAACTTATTTTAATGTTGCCTGAAATAAAGATTAAATAAAATAAATAAATAAATAGTGCGTCGTCGCCAATGAGCCTCTTGGCTCGCTTCTCGATTAACTCTATTGCTTCAAGCTGGTACTTAGCTGATCCATCCCAAAGATGAGAGCAGTACTCTATACACGACCGGACTTGTGCTTGGTAGAGATTTAGCAGCTGTTCCGGTGTGAAATAACTACCCACCTTTGATAGGATACCCAGCTTTTAGGCAGCTAGCTGAGCCTGACTCGATGTAGGTGCCAAAGTTTAGCGAAGACGTGAGAGTAACGCCAAGTAGCTCAAGGTGGTCGGTAATCGGTATGGATACATGTTGGTATGTAGGAGTCAGTTCGTTTTGACTCCGTTTGGTGAAAAAGAGACAAGCCTGGATCTAAGCGGTATTAAACTTGACCGAGTTGGTATCGCCCCAATCAGACAGCCTTTAAGGTCAAGTTCATCCATTCATCCAAGCGTTCATCCATGGCCTCCGTATAATCCGTTTTTTTTATATATGTCTATGAGCCCTCGTTTCCTGCCACTTTTTATTTTGTGGCATCTTTAAAATCTTTTGCTTTTATTAGTATTAAAATATGAACTGGGTTTTTTTTCTCTTTTTCACGTCCATCGCGACATTACTAATTACTGTTCTTAACTAATATTTTTAACTTGTTACTACTTTTCTTAACTACTTTTATTTATTACATACCACTTTTAATTAATTTTTTGTCTCATCTTATTATATAAAGATTTTAAATATTAAAACATGAAACATTAATAATTATACGAGTACATGCATACAAACTTCTATAATCAAAGAAAGAGGTATTCAATTAAAAGATAAAGACATATACTAGGACAATTTATACATTTAGCTATGCCTTCCTTACATTAATCTTTAAACATTACGCTGTGATTCTCTTTATTACTGTTTATTACTATTTTTTTCTGCGTATTGCAAAAACTTTGGTTTGTCATTGTCATCCTCAATAATGTTATTGTAGTTGTCCTTGTGTATATTCTTCTGTATATCTTGCTCTAGATCAAATGTTTGGCGCAAAAATCTAGGACACTTATCTAGTAGGTGTATAATACTTTGACTGCTCACATTGTCGCAGCTACACACGGGTGAATCTTTTAGCTTAAATCTATGCAGATATTCGCCGAACCCACCATGCCCTGTGAATATTTGAGCTCTATTTTATTCATAGTCTCGTGGCGTCGGCGAACTAAGATCTTCTTCCCGGATGGAAGATCTTCGTTACGCCTCCAGTTTCACTTCGGTGTAGCGCTGTTGCCATTCCTATATGGTGGTATTTCTGATGTGCCACTTTGCGTAGGACACAGGGACGCTATCGTACGCGGAAGCTGAATTTTTGGTTTGTGCTGGTTTCTTTGGTAATTCATCGACTCTTTCATTTCCTTCAAGACCAGCATGGTCCTTGATCCAAAAGAACTGTATAGTTTTACCCTTAACAGCGAGATCGTTTATTGCGTCTTGGATCTCACGTGCTATTCGATGGGTGTTCGTGCAATCTTGTAGTGTTTCTAAGGCTGATCTTGAATCACTTATTATGTTCGTTGCTATAATTTTGCTCTTTCTCATCATTTGTACCGCGCGGTAGATAGCCACAAGTTCGGCCTGATAGACTGAACAGTAACTTTCAAGTTTGAATGTAGCTTGTTTCTTCTCCTCCCCAAGCTTTCAAGCGACTATTTGTTCTGAGCGTTTTATTCCATCGGTGTATAGCTGTGGCCAATTGTTATTAATCTTTGAAGGTCTTGGTTTTGGTTCTCTGTGTTCCGATTGTTTAGAAGGTTAATTGTAGTCTCTTTGATGGGTGGGGAAGTTGGGATACATTTACTCTTCTTTCTATTGGTCTACCTGGGAGATGCTCAAGAGGCTTACCACGCTTTATTTCATAGATATCTGCAACTTCTCGGGCCCTGAGGACTAATGGTAGTATTCTTCCGAGAAGCAGTGCAGACAGTCCGCGCGCGCTGCGACGCACCTGGTAGTGGAACATGTCGGCGAGAATGGCGTAGGGCGCCTGCTAAAGCGCTAGCGCGTCGGCGGCCACGGCGACGCCCAGCGCGCCCCCCGCGCCCCACGCGCCCCCGCGACCCGCGCGCACTGCGGCGGACTGCGTCCGTACCTGGTAGTGGAACATATCGGCGAGCATGGCGCAGGGCGCCGGCTGCAGTGCCAGCGCGTCGGCGGCCACGGCGGCGCCCAGCGCGCCCCCCGTACCCCACGCGCCCCCGCGCCCCGTGCGCACTGCAGCGGACTGCGTCTGTACCTGGTTGTGGAACATATCAGCGAGCATGGCGCAGGGTGCCGGCTGCAGCGCCAGCGCATCGGCGGCCACGGCGGTGCCCAGCGAGCCCCCCGCGCCACACGTGCCCCACGCGCCCCCGCACCCCGCACCCCGCTCGCACTGCGGTGGACTGCGTCTGTACCTGGTAGTGGAACATGTCGGCGAGCATGGCGTAGGGCGCCGGCTGCAGCGCCAGCGCGTCGGCGGCCACGGCGGCGCCCAGCGCGCCCCCCGCGCCCCACACGCCCCCGCGCCCCGCGCGCACTGCCACCGCGCCCACGCACAGAGATATACCCGTAGTGAATGCACCGAACAGGAGCAATGGCTAGAACAAAAGTTGAACTTTTTGTTATGGTAGACGTCTTCTGCAAAAGTCCACCTACGGAAGGAAGTAAAGGAAGGAAGTCAGTCGAGATATCTCACCCTGCGGCCGACACGCTCCACCAGGTACAGCGCGGCGGCGGACGCCACCAGCTGCACGGCGCCGAGCGTGACGGCGAGCCGCGCGGGCGACGCGCCCCCGCGCGCCCCCGCGCTCGGTGCCTCGTCCCGCGCGAGTACGAACACTCGCTCCGCGAACTGCACGAGCGTGAGCACGCCGCACGCCTCCTGCCCCACCACGGCGACCAGCGCGATCAGGAACGCGCGCCGCCGCCGCCGGTCGGACACTGCGAACGAACCGCGACTACTTGTTACACTACACTGTACGAACCGCGACTACTTGTTACATTACACTGTGTACCTAAGCCCTATTTGTAACACATAATTATTACTATAGTTAAATCATCACTTAATAAGTAATTCAAGGTAAATAAGCTTTACTTAGTACAACATTATTCAATGGTATTGAAGGAATGGACAGTGATAGGATACAAGGCTATACAAATATATTCCTTAAATCTTTTAGCGAACAGGTCATTTTAGGCTAAAGGCAAAGTCATAAAACGTTATTGTTTCTGAGTTTATAGCAGCAGGTAAAGACACAAGATATATTATGCACTGGAGTGAGTGAGTAAGATATTTGTTTAGGGGTTGTGCTTAGGCGTACAAAAGAATAGAAAAAGAATAGAAAAAAATATGGGTCGCTGGCGCACCGAGGTAGTCAAAATTTCACCACCGTCGGGAACGCAGGTGTGCAATATAAAGGCTCCGTAGCCTTGTATAGGGCTTGATAGCTAAAATTACCATAATAATAACAGTATTTCGAGATAGAGTTGTGTAAGTAGTTTAAATTATTAAATTCTTTTTATTATTTTAAATTATGTGTTTAGTGATCTTCAAGCAGAGGTTGTAAGTAATTTGTTTTATATTTTATATTTCCAGTGAAATGTGTATTTCAGGGGGAGCTGAAAAATATTAATAATCATGTTCGTTAATGATGAAGTATTTGTTGAAATGTTTTCATTTAAATAGTAGATATAAATTTAACAAATACTTTGTTGTTACTCTATTTAATTTCTGTTGTTATATTTTGTACTCATTTCGTGTGAATTTAGGACTATATTTTCTTATGTTTTTCTGTTGTGTCATTTCGCATTACACAATCACAGGTTGGGTGAAGGTTGTTTATCGATAAAGTGTTTACTTAATCGACAAACCATAGAAACGCTTATTCAATTACTAAGTAATGATTTATTACTCGCAAGAGGAATTAATAAATCATGAAAATAAAATTTAGGAACAGCTTTAGGATAAGAATTTACAACATTTAGATATAAGTAATTACACCACTTGTTTTCAAAATACACACCATGTCGATGTTATTTTCCTGCGTACATAACACAAATGAAAAAAAAAATAAACAAGTATTTACATGTATTTATATATTTGATATATTACACATTACAAAAAATTTGCAAGCTATTGTCTTAAGCTGGTAGTTAAATTAGACGAATTGTAGACGTCTTTCGAATTTAGTTTATAAGTTATAGGGCAGTTTAAGGCAAGGCTTAGACATAAGTCTATGTAAAGCTTAGTAAATACACCTTCTGTGTATTTTTATTTTATTATCAAGCGAATGATACAACAGAACTTTCAGCTAGTTTGTAAGGTGGGAAAGTTTAGGAATATTTAGGACTGTGCTACATTGTAAAATTAAAGAAAAAAAAACATTGATAGTTACGATTTAAGTAACAAAAAAAAACCAACAGTAACAGGATTTTTTATTTAAAAATACTATTACTGCAAAGAAATACTGCTATGTGCCGTAGTGTTTCCGTGTGAAGGTTTAATGTAGTTTATTTATACAAAAATGAATCTTTTGAGAATGAGCACAGAACGCGAATTTCTTTGTTCCATATTTTTAAATGTTCATAAATTTTGTTCGAGTATAACATGACATTGCCTTTAAGAGTTACATAACAGTTTCTCAAAAGTGGAAAATGTTACTCTTTAAGATAATGATAAAAGGAAAGGAGTGACAAAAAAATAATCAAATTATGCGTAAAGCGTGTCGTGACCCGGATTAAGAGACATGTTAATAGTGTTATTTTTTTCAGCCTCCACGTGTATATTTAAGTCTTTAGAATTAAGAGTAGTTACACATGTCTCAACTGTGATGGGCAACGCTTTAGGCTTCTCCTTTTCTCACGATTAAATATAATATTAAAAAAAGGTGACCTATCTAGAACTCTAGATTTTAGGTCGATAATAATGTAAAATTTCGTTATATTAGATCGAACGGGGTGGGGTAATTAATCCATTCCTTTTTAGCACCATGGATTGTTCCGGAAGGAAAAGCTGATTCTGTGGGTCGTCAGGCTCACCGGTTATTTTGTGATAGATAAATAATACATAAATTAATATTCCAATGTTGGTTACTTCGTTTGATGGTTGCGGTAATTAAAGATAAAACCTTCGATTGGTTTTAAAATGTTTAATTGTTATCCAACAGAAAGTTACCATCATTGAGTGTTAGAGCAGGCATTGTATTAGAGTTACATTACTGAGATAAACCTTCGAGTGGTTTATTAACAATTTGTCTGGTTATGATAAAGGTGACTTTCCATCAGTGCCTTGTGTGATATTATGTTATTGATTGATCAAAAAGTCAATCAAAAAAATAATACATAAATTAATATTCCAATGTTGGTTACTTCGTTTGATGGTTGCGGTAATTAAAGATAAAACCTTCGATTGGTTTTAAAATGTTTAACTGTTATCCAACTACTGTTGGCATCATTGATTGAGTTACCATCATTGATTGTTAGAGCAAGCATTGTATTAGAGTTGCATTACTGAGATAAACCTTCGAGTGGTTTATTAACAATTTGTCTGGTTATGATAAAGGTAAATTTCCATTAGTGCCTTGTGTGATATTATGTTATTGATTGATCAAAAAGTCAATCAAAATGAAGAAACCTCTGCGAGTATGTGTGTACGTTTGTTCTCTTTTAATAATATTTATTTCAGAAGTTATAATAGCCTGACGACCCTAAGAACAAAAGAAAACGACGGAGGTTTGTGACAATTCTGTTTACTACCATTTTGCTTCTTAGAATAAAAATATGTATATACAGGGAATAACATTAATGTGTAGTAATACTGAAAGGTGTGTATGGGTATCTAGTCATGAATCATTGGGCAGAATATACAACCAAAAAAACACTATTATATTTTCCATACAAAGTTTAAAAATTATTTATTTGAATTATTTTGGACAATCCTAACAAGCTGTGGCCTAGTCGCGGTAGTACGGGTCATTGACCGAGCTACTTTGTGCCTAGGCACAAAACAGATTAGTACAGAAATCTACATACATACAAAGTGCGCTCGAGCAACGCACACATAGACACCGCTCACAGACACGATATCTGGGCACAGTTGGGATGCGAGTGCCATCCGCTTGAGACACGCGTCTGTGAACTTTTTTGTGCAAAAATGGAGCAACGAAAAATAGGTTATTATAACTGTTTGGTGGACGGTTGTTTAAATTCAACATTAAACGGTGAATTGTCGTTTTTTAAGCTACCAGTTGTTTCAGAGAGGTAAGTAGGTATTTGCTTGTATTTTGATGGTTTGTTTTCACGTAACACAAAATAGTTAGGTAGGTAGGTAAGCGCCCCAGCCCCCAGCCCTGCGCCGAACAAGCGAACATAAGTTTGTAGCCTTGTCATATTTTTACAATTTAAAATTAGATATTTATTGTAGTATAAGCTGTGTTAGCCTTGTGTTCAATAATCTAATGAGGAAGATGTTAATGTAAACTAATCGCATTTGTTTTGTCTTCAAAACAACTTTATTCAGTTATAATAGTAACTGCGAAAAAATTATGTCGATATCGTGTACAGTTATATTTTTAAATCAATCAATTTTCCTCCCAAAAACTTCCTGCGCCGTCCGGTATGAAATGTATGAAAAGTACATACATGAGATTAACTTCTGTATTTATCTGTTTTGTGGCCTAGGCGCTCTGTCTTTGAAAACGCCGAACATTTTACAAGGGCTTGATTTCGAGTCTCAAATACCGGAATTTCATACTGAACGGATCTTCGGACTCGGTCGTTTCCGTTCCGGAACCCACTCGTAAAAAAGGGTATTTCCACATTTTTACACGACTGCCCAAAAAGGAGTATTTCAGGGTTTACGTATGTATGTATTTATTTATTCCACCATTACTTCTTATTGCCTGGACAGATTTGAATGCATTAAAACCATAATAAAAACATAGGTTTAAGTTTTTTTTACCATAGTTTTTTTGCATGTTCCGGAACCGGTATACAAAAAAATCTCCGCGAACGTACCCGACTTAGCCTTGCCTTGATTAGTTTTAAATTTTTATCCAACTTGACGTCTTAGAATTCATATTCAGAAATAACCTAAAAAGAATTTCCGAAACGAAAACGGTCCTCTTCGGTGGAGTTTTATGGGGCGGCGTTAGAAGGTAACTTTGTTTGTGCCGCTCGACCAATGAGGAGCAGCGGCTATTATTTATTAGGATTACATCTTTATGATTGGTGCAATACGAAACAAGGCTAGCGAATCATGAAGCGGCGGCGAATGTTTGATAGCTTTAGTGTTTGCCGCGTTTTGTCAAAGATTAAACAGGTTTATTTCTGAAAACTGACTAAGTAAAGACGCTTTATTGATTACTGACTTACGAACACTCTTTTACTATGCAATGAAATCAAATGTTGGAAATGTCTTAATCATCATTATCAGCCTATTACATTCCTACTGTTGAAATTCATGCATGATGTTTTTTACATCCTATTCCTACGGTGGTTGGTGACCTCACGTATTTTTTAAGAACATCAGCCATGCTCGCTCTTATTAGGCGTTTACACTGATTAGATCCTTATTCCTGAATGTTAATTGGAGCGATGATGTTTAATGCTGTAATTAATAAGTAAGCATTAATAAAAATAAAAAAATACCCTGCCAAAAACATTATCACTTGGGATGATTTAAGGATTCCGAGGATACCCCATACATCCAAATCTGTTGAGGCATTTTGTAATAAAAAAACGCACATACATTAACCCCGAAAACATTATATTCCTTTTTTGGGGAGTCGCGTAAAAAGCAGTTTGCTTGAAAGTTAGTTGTAAAGTAAGGTTGGTAGGACAGCTGGCTTTGCTAACTGAAGATAAAATTTGTTTGTCAGATCTGTACACGCGGCGCACTAATATTCTTTGTCACAAGTTCATTGCTCTTTATCAGCTGATTGTTAGGGTTGAAATGAACTTGATTACCAGAAATGTTTAAATTATCATATCTTGTGATTTTAAAAAGTTTCTGGTGATTTGCACTTGGACTTGAATTATTAATAAGCTTCTATATGCGTGGTTTAATTATTACTACACATTTATGTTACACGTTGTATATTATATATAATCTGATTTTGCAATCGATTAGAAGTTTTAATGTTGTGTTTGTACGTTCTAAGTTATTTTGAAAGAAAAAAAAAATCTAAATGAACCAAAATGGTGTTTCTTGTTGTTATAATGAGTGATATTGTGCAGTTTTATTGATTAATAAATTAAATCACTTATTGTACAACTGGAATTAAAATATTGTAATGTCTTATTAACAGCTTGGAACGAGTTGCAGTCACTTTTAATTTCCATACATTTTACGTGTCTTGTGTTTGAAATAAAAAATGTTTTATTAACAGCCTGGAACGAGTTGCGGTCACCTTTAATTTCTATATTTTTTACATGTCTTTTGTTTGAAATTTAAAATGTTTTATTAACAGGTTTTAAGAACGAGTTGCAGTCTCTTACATTTTATAATTATATTTTAATGTTTTATCAACAGCTTGGAACGAGTTGCAGTTACTATTAAATTTAATACCTACTTTTTGCATGTCTGGTGTGTGTGAAAATTTACAATGTTTTATTAACAGGTTTTAAGAACGAGTTGCAGTCTCTTACATTTTGTAATTATATTTTAATGTTCTATTAACAGCTTGGAACGAGTTGCAGTTACTTTTAAATTTAATACCTACTTTTTACATGTCTAGTGTGTGTGGAAATTTACAATGTTTTATTAACAGGTTTGAAGGACGAGTTGTGGTCTCTTACATTCTATAATTATATTTTAATATGTTTATTTAACAGCTTAAAGGAACCTGATGCAGATATTTAAAGTCCTATACCAATATATTTTATGTTCTATGTATGTTGGAAGTTAAGATGTGCAAAGCGTAATTTAAATACCACTTAATGTTCAGTAGTCACATGTCTCGGATGCCATTGCTATCCTTCAGTGGTACTATGCCAGCCTTTGATGTGGTCTATACGGCTGATCATAAAGGAGGAGCATTGGCTTTTAGGTTCGATTTAGTGCAGATAAGGCTTAGGGTGCAAAGGCGTAATTTAAACACCTCTTAATGTTC
The DNA here is from genome assembly GCA_951640565.1 of Petrophora chlorosata. Taxonomy (NCBI): domain Eukaryota; kingdom Metazoa; phylum Arthropoda; class Insecta; order Lepidoptera; family Geometridae; genus Petrophora; species Petrophora chlorosata. Next base: position 12,965,122 of record OX621210.1, read on the forward strand.
AGTAGTCACATGTCTCGGATGCCATTGTTACCCTTCAGTGGTTCTATGCCAGCCTTTGCTGTGGTCTATACGGCTGATCATTAAGGAGGAGCATTGGCTATTAGGTTCGTTTTAGTGCAATTAAGGCTTAGGATGTTTCCCTATCCTATAAACCTACCGCGCTAAGTTGTCAAATCGTTTAAATAATCTTTAGTTGAATTTCTTTAATTTGACAATAATTTGATACCACATTACAATCTGGAGGTATTTTCGCGAATGAGTAACATAGTATGTTTTTGTTGTCATTATACGAACTCACAACTCGTATAATTTAGGCGACACTATCAACTGATTACTGGTTTGTGAAACTATCCACTGCAAGCATATTTACTACACACGCAGGAGATATCTTATACGCACACTCTACAAAATGGATAGATAAGGGAATGATTCTACTATAGGGAGTCTTTGTTTTATCGATCCAGCCACAAACATTATATTCAACAGCGTCGAATTATGGTTAAATTAGGATTTAATGATTGAAGAATTCGATGTCCTATCCTTCTTCCAATTAATCATTTCCTACCAAACCTTTAATTATTTCTCCCAAGAATTACTACATACTTGAATATCTGAAAACTATTTAAGTCCAATATGATTGTTTATATGATAACGTTGAAGGAGCCTAATAACTAAAATTAAAAAAAAACATAGGCTTGCAAGTTAAGTATTGGGCAAATCCTAAGGATTATAAATTAATATTTTATTTTCAATTGGTGTAAATAATTGGTGGTGCTCCTAGGTTCCTTATGGACATGGTAACCGGCATTGGAGGAATATCAGATGTGTAACTGTAGATACCTAGGTGGAGGTTCACACTGAGTCTGTTCCATCAATTCCATGTAACCCCGGCCCTGTCTTGTACTGGAGACGATTAGGGGTCTCACCAATATCATCATGAAAACAATGTCTATCTGAGAAGAATTAACTTCAGTTACTGTGGCTTTGCCTTATATTTATACTATTTTGTTGGACAAGGTCCATTTACAACAATATTGTGGCTCTGTCGTAATATTACCACATTTGGTCAAGAACCAATTACAGCGATGCTGTGGGCTCTGCCCTTATAATACAACTATGGGCAGTACCCATTTATAATATACTACTATTGCGAGCATTGCTCTGCGTTTCTACCACAGGACTAGATCCACTATATAAAACTTGGGCTTTGCTCTTATTACACATTAGGACAATGTCCTTTAATAATTATACAATTATGTTGGATTGAATGGTTGTTGTTGCTCTATAGCTAAAATAACAATATACCTTGTCTATCCTTACTCCGCTCCCTGGGGAATGCACACAGTGGTTGGCATTCACGATTGTTGGCGTGGCTGGAGCCTACAATACTTTCCCCCCCCAACCCCATTTTCCTTCCTAATTTCCTTGACCCCAGGTCCTTCCCATATAACTAGTAATTAAATGCTTTTAAAATTATTATTGAATAACACTAACAATTACCATCTATATACAGTTTACCTCTATTCTAAATACTTTAGTTCTCAAACTCTAAAAGTTCTTGGGTTACTAACTTTTCATAATGTAGAGTCTGATGATCACCCGGCCAAGGTGTTTTTAATCGTTCAAATATATTTGATGAAGGGAGGGTTAGTTACAACTGTACGAATTCTATATCACTGTTCGATAAGGATCTACACCTATAGATAGATAGATTAACACTTTATTATTCACCTTAAACATAAAAATAAAATACAAGTTAATAGCATAGTGTCTCATTAATCCAGCAGATGCTATGTAGTGTTGCGTTAAACTGTACTAAACTGTAAGGGTGTGTGTGTGTGTGGTTCGGAATCGAACCGGTCAGTCGCAATCACCATTCGGTTCGACCTTTCCATTTTTAAGGAATTGATGGAGTGGATTCCAACCGAAATCAGAATTAGAAACGTGACGAGCAGCGCACTCACACATCTCCGTGGCGAGCCGGTAGAGTCCGCGCGGCGGCTCGGCCGGCGGCAGCGCGCACAGCTCGGCCGCGAGCGCCGCGTGCCCGGGCGGCACGCCGCGCAGCCACGCGAGCGACGCGCGCGCACCCTGCGCACCACCCACATTTTACTAAGCCAACAGCACCAACACTAAACTTATTATTTCGGTTAGGTAATTGCTCTTGTGGCCAGCGCCACGCGTACCTACGGGCTATGCAAAACTGCGACCTGTCTCCGTCTGCAGCTAGACCTACGCTACTAGAGAGTGATGTGGTCGGTTACGCTACCTCGCAGTCCCCTCGCGCGGCGAGGAAGGCGGGCGACTCGGGCGCCAGCAGGAACACGCCGCAGTGCGCCGCCGACAGCGCGAGGCACCACGCCAGCACCGTCCTGCGACAACGATCCACACAATTTATAAACGAAGTTTCTAAGTTCCATTACGATAACTCACATTCAATTAATTGGTAACATTTGTAGCCACACCAATAACTTTATAAAAATAAATGAAAATAGAACTCTAAAATTTAAGTTGTATAATGGGCACTCTTATCGTTTAAGCGATTTGCACACGTTCTGAGATGTTCGAACAATTTTTGTTAATGAGAGATACCTAGCGTGAGGAAGCTTTTCTGCTAATTAAAACTATAAGACTTGATAACACTCAAATATTATTACTAAACATTGTTCAGTTATAGTATTTGTAATTGTTCAGTGAACAATTTATCTTCACGCAGGAATGGTGACAATCTGCTATCGCCTCTTGATTATTAAGCTCAGTAAACAATAAAGCTATTAACTCCACAACTAACGCCGAATATTAACTTCGCAAACATTTGATTGTGTTTGGAAATAACGAGTATAAGTTTAATTGAAGCCAACATACTATTGATATATATGATCGTGGCAGTACAAGGGTATTACAAGCAAGGGCTACAGCCGACCCTGACTCGACACATTTGTTGATGCTAGTGTTGTACAACATACCCTATACAAAGTATCTGGAATACAAAATACAAGATACTTTCAAATTAAGTATTTCAGATACCAGATACAAATACCTCTCTGGAATGGTATCTGAAATACTAGATACAAAATACGTATCTTTCAAATACTTTTTAAAGATAAAATACTTTAGTAAGAAACATTTTATTGAATGTAAGTTTATTTTTTTACGTGAATTATTTACGAATGAATCGCGATGATTGCGCAAATGTGACAAGACATAATATAATATTTTTAAGGTTTTAATTAAAACTTAAAGTAAAGCCAGTTCTTCCAACATTTTATTTCTCATTTTCTTCATATTTGCTTTAGTTTTAGTGTTAGTGTTAGTGTAGGTACTCTATAATATAATTTCTAAATATTTGTTCATACCTACTACAAAATGCCTAAAGTGGGACAATTTTGATGTCAAAAACATTTGTTAGCGTTTGAACGGATAATATTTCAGACATTGTACTCTTTGCGGATGATACATCGATAATCTTTAAGGTAGATAGGAAGGATAGTGAACTAGTACACGTAAATAATGTATTAGATATTGTGTCAAATTGGTTCGCTGCCAACAACTTGTTATTAAACGCGAAAAAGACGAAATGTTTAAAGTTCTCTTTGCCCAATGTTAGACATGTAGAGCCAAATGTAATGCTTAATAGTGATAAACTCAACACAGACAAGGCGACGGTATTCCTAGGTATAAGCATAGACTCTAAGTTGCAGTGGGGTTCTCATATCGATGCTCTATCAGGAAAACTTAGTTCTGCTGCATATGCGGTTAGTAAAATTAGGCAATTAACGGATATAGCTACGGCTCGGTTAGTTTACTTTGCATACTTCCACAGCTTAATGTCATATGGCATTTTGCTGTGGGGGTCTGCCGCGGATATAGAAGCAATTTTTATTTTACAAAAGCGGGCGGTTCGCGCTATTTATGAGTTAGGTCCTCGCGAATCATTAAGAGAAGTCTTTAAACAAATTAATGTATTAACTTTACTTTCTCTGTATATTTATGAAAATATAATGTATGTTCGTAAAAATCTGCACAAATTCAAGGTGAATAGTGACCACCACAAGATAAACACTAGAAATAAGGATAGAATTGCAGTACGTAAAACGAATAAGTCCTTCATGGGCAATTGTGTACGTTTTTACAATAAAATTCCAAAATGTATAACGGAGCTCACAGAAAGTAGATTCAAATTTAGGGTGAAAAATATTCTAATAAAAAAAGCATACTATAAAGTTAGTAATTACATAGAAGACAAAGATGCATGGAACATTCCGCTTCTGCCAAGTAGCCAACTGGCACATAAGAAAAATAATATTGTCAAATACAAACATAAAATAAAGTTCTAAAAAATATGCCCCTCAGTTTCTTGCCGTATCTTCTGAGTAGTGGTTCTTTTTCCGATACGTTGGTAGAGTCATTGTAATAATTGACGTTCATAAGTGCGTCTGTGACGACTAAATTGAAATAAAGATCTTTTTAATTGAATTGAATTGAATTGAATACTAAGATACCAACAAAAGTTATTTAAATAGAAGATACAAGATGAATTTAAAAAAAGTATTTTAGGTACAAGATGAAAATACCTATTTAGTATCTTGTATCTGTATTTCAGATACCTGTATCTTAAATAAGTCACATCTCTTGATGCAGAGGTTCACCTACGACACCCAGAAATACTGGATGTGGCAGTAGCGGCGCGGAGCCGGCGACGCACTGGCGGCACTCACCGGTGGGGCACGCCGGCGTCGGCCGCCAGGTACATGAGCAGCACGCCCGCGTTGTGCGCGAGCGCCGGCGCCGCGGCCGCCGCGCCCGCCGCGCCCGCGCTGCACATCTGGACATACAAAACATTCTATACCTCGCTCAAACTCTCTCTCCGAGTTTTTAAAATCTTATACGAGCTTTAACAAAGAATTAAGGCGAGAAAAATTGTGGGAAAAGCTACATGTTAAAAAATGGTGAAGTAGGTACCTCTCTCGCGAGCAGCGGCGCGACGCACCAGGCGGCGGCGCCGGCCGCGCCCGCCGCCAGCCGGCCCGCCAGCACGGCCCAGCCGCCCGCCAGCGTCAGCGCCCAGCACACCTGCCGCCGAGCGGTGCGTGAGACCCGAGCAGAGCTTCATCACTGAATCACGTGAACAACGAGCAACTATTTCCAGTGGCGAATGTGCTTTAGTGCTGTTTAGACAACTTCAAATACCCCCAAAAACTTGGTACTACCAGTAATATTTAGTTTTCTTTGGTACTACGATCGGTACACTGCTGAGGTGTGGAGGTAAACAATTTAAGAGCCTGGAAACAGCATCTCACAAGTCTCTTGTATAAATCTCTTGGATAATCGCGAAATGCTAGCGGTACCGTCTGTACGTACTGTCCGTATGTATGTGTATATGTATGTTGTGTGTAGTTTTGCGAGAATAAATAATTTTCTTTCTTTCTTTTCTTTCTATGTAAGTATTTATTAGTAGACTGTCTGAATTGGAAAGCTATTTTGCCTTTTTCTCCTCTTAATACACAATAATTTACCACTGCGGGCTGAGGGCAGAAAAAAAGCGTGGATGTCAATACTGCACTACTTAGACATACTTACAACGTAATACGGGGATATTCAAGTAAAGATATCTTCCGTAAATCACGCTCAAGTTACAGTCTTCAGCTAAGACAAAAATCCATGCTGGTATTGCTTACTCCAAACGCCGCGGAGGTGGCGATGAGCGCGGGCTTCCTGCCGGCGGCCAGCGCGCGCGCGCCGAGCGGCACGCCGCCCACCCCGGCGGCGAACGTGGCGGCGGCGCCGGCCACCAGCGTGGCGTCGTCACCTGCGCCGCTCCCGCCGCTCTCGCCGCTCTCGCCGCTCGCCAGCGACACCCACCCCACGGCCAGCCCGAACGAGAACGTCGGCACGTTTACTGCAATACATACCTACATCTATATAAAAGCCTTTACTTATGTACTTATTTCACACTAAACTTTAAAGGTTGTTCATTTACAACAACCTATATCGGTCGCTACATGCCGATGATACCCGTCGACAGGTCTACTTAGGTCGTACTGAAAGCTTTTGGATTCTGATAAATAAGACCAGATATGACTTTGATACTTTTATTGCATTTCAAAGTATATATGCCCTCCCATTTGTACATTTTTGCATTCGCTGGAACCATTGTAACAAGCAGTTGGACCAGTCTTCCTTAGGGACCTCTTCAATGGCTCTTTGGAACACATTCACTGCCGATTCAGGGCCTTTAAACGTGTGCCTCTAAGCTTGCCTTTAATTTTAGGAAACAAAGAGAAGTCGCAAGGTGCGAGGTCTGTCTGGGCTGTACGGCAGATGCATCATCAGTTCTACATTTGAAACCTTCAAATACGCTTCCGTTACTTTTGCGGAAACACGTCTAAATACTCCGAACCACGAATACACAGAGCTGCGATATGGGGCTTCATCGTCAAATGCCAATTGAAGTCTCTGGCAACTTTCTTGTTGAAAATTTTCACGAAGTAAATTCATTCTGATAGCGACATACAATTTGCTAAAGGTCAAGTTATGTCTTCATGGACCTGTAGCTTTCCCACTTTTTCAGATGTTATCGATACGGATCGATTTCCTTCTATTGCTTGTTGCGACCCACACAATGTATCAAGATAGTTTGATATTTTTGATTATTGAATAGTGTGGTCGTATGCGTCAGTGGCCAGTAACAGCAACTAGTAAAAGTGTATCGTCTAGTGTTCCATTTACAACTCGTCTAAACTGCAGGTGGTCATACAAGCATGGAGTCAACAACTCCAACGTGGTAGACTGCCGTGTCTCGGTGGGTTGTACTATTGGTTGGGTTAATGAACTTGCACAGAAGCACGTCCACGCTGTACACTCCCGCGGCAAGGCAATACGAGTATATTTGTCTCGTAGTACCTACCTATAGCAAAGAAAACTAAATCTCCTATAGTGTCGTATCTCGCTTGCAGCGGCAATGTAGGTTAGAATCTGTAGAGGCGGGACACCATCATCGAACGACGCTTGTTGTTGACTTTAAATTTGTGCCCGATGCGGCTGCCATTTAATGTGTCCTCAAATGCGGTCGTGAACAATTCAAGAGTGTCGATGTCGCCCTGTTCACCCGGGCGCCGGGCGGGGCTAACGACCCCTTAGTATAGTACCTACTTAGTGTTAAGTACCTGTGTAAAATCCCAAACATGGAAAGTTTGGGAATTGCCAAGGTGCTGGTCTTATAAGTCTGCAAATATTAAGAAATGTTAGAAACACCTTCGCGTGGTCCACAAAAGCAAAGTTTGTATTTCTCGAGGTTGAAGGCCGGTCATGGAAAACCTATGGCGAAATCTAGCTTGCTCGCATGGCTTGCTTGGCTGTTTGTCCAGTTTCTTATCACTACGATCTTTTTGTCTCGGTGTGTGCCAACCCTGGTGTCGGAGTGTTCAGACCGCCCTACGGCCTCCGCCACGGCCTCCGCCACGGCCTAACGACTGTTGTCCGAAGACAACAACCGGGACCTCCGGCTTAAGGTGCCCTCCGAAGCACATTTATAAATAACTTTTATAAAAAGAAAGTCACTCGCATAGCCCGTGAGTTGATAAATCTAACACAATGCATTATTATCTGAAAATTAATAAATGAATTGAATTCAAGCACGGTAGCGCTCAGATGTATATGCCACAAAAACGGTCACCCATCGAAGTTGTGACCTCTGCGAATGTTGCTTAACCCAGAAGATCTGTTAAGAACGGTGAGGCGAGCTACGCTACGAGCGCTACATGATACGATAATGACCTTAACAAATGTTTTGTTGCACATTTACTTGTACACATGAGAAAATAAGCTCAATTCATATATTATGATTGTTGATGTTGCTTTTATATATATATATAAGTTTTTTGTGAAATAGAAATATAATCGGAGTGGCTTCGGCTGGTCCTTTCTGTTTCAATGATTTTATTGTAAATATATATGTGAATATATATATATATATATATGTAAATATATATGTACCTACATATAGGTATAACTATCCCAATCCCATCTGCCTCCGAATATTATTCTTACTCAATGCCCCAAATTATAATTTAAATAACTCCCGCGCACGACATACAATATGATTGTACACATTCCTACCACACTGTTCTTTTTATTGAATACAGTCTAGGTACTAGTAGTAGGTAGATAATTCTGCACGTGAGAGCTCCACAGTGTTGCGCAGCACTGTGGATCGGTTACATTTGTTTATTCGTTTTAGGAATCCTCATGCCCAGGTTGATGCCCGAGGATCGACGTACTTGCACGCGTACGTAGCGACATTAGTTGGCGACACTAGTTGTAGATACTAGTTGCGTATTAATAATATAAGTACTAACATAGCATACGTCTGTTACTAACCACGTACATGTGACATACCTGAAACAAATTACTGTAATAATCGTTTGCGGATTTATTTATTTAAGTATTTATTGAGAGGAAGTCCGACAGCCTATATTACATCGTAGTTATACCTATGTCGGAAAGTCAATTACAAGTCCTCACGTTAAAAAATATCGTTGTAAGCGTAACGAGTGTGAGGCGGGTATTTTCCAGTATTCTGCCGACAGACCACACTAATTATACAAATTAGTTTTACACTCCTCCGCGGTGCCGCCATACAAAAAAGTGTTTTAATCGCGCGGTGACGTAGGTCGGGCGGTAAGCGTGACCGCGACCTCCGACTATGATTGATATTTCAAAATGCCCAATTTGAGACAACACACTACGAAATCAAAGATAAACACTTAAATCGCCTGCAATAGATGAGTAGGCCATGGGCTGTGGGCATGGATATATACGAAACCAATGACCGAAGGTGAAGCAACCGTGCGTGAGGAGGTAGGCACTCGTCGGCGCCCGCGCCTCGGAGCGAATCTGATTGAAGACAAGCGGCACTAGTTCATACAAATCTTTTCTGCCAGGAGCCAATCCACCGTTTAGCAGATACAGCGATCATTTGGTAAAGTTGGTAAAGCCTCAGTATATGCTTCAGTTGGTCAACCGTTTTAATTTATATATATCTACACTACGACATACTATTGATCTATGTAGGTAACATTAAAGACTATATAACCTACATCTAAATAGGTAGAAAAAAATAAAGACGTCGGTCCAACCTCTTAAGGTTTTGTTTCATCTTCAAGAAAAATTAAAGAACATGGGTAAACATGTGGCAAATTCCCAATTTATCATAAAAATGAAAACCTACATTTCAGGGCTACATTACCGTACCTATGTGTAATGCTAGTACCGCACCTGCAGCTGCAAACGTTGCTTTACTTACTCAAGATGAGCATAATGAGTTGTATGAGGAACCCCTTCACCCGCGGCGCCAACGGCGGCGGCGGCACCGGCGGCACACGCATCACGAGTCTCGACGCACTCACGCACTTCCAACTGAGCCCCGACCCGCGACACATGCAGCCACTTACTCGAGACCTGACACCACGCATGCACTCACTGACCACCCATGCAATCTGTGACACCATTCAGTCATACACTTCAGAACTCGCGCAGCCACAGACCCTCTACTCTTCTGTGTGCACACACTGCATCATTTATCTTTTAAGCTTCTGTGTTTCTTTAACAATGTATTAATCTTTAGCTTTGATTATAATAACTTCATTATCTAGTTGAACAAATACGGAAATTGCACTGTGCTACATCCAAATGACTTCGCGTTTTTTGATGCTAGTTTTTGAATGTTTTTGACTTGAGATGATTGAGTTTGTAAAAAATGTCGCGATTCACGTTGTGTCTCTCGTATGGGTGGGCCGGTAAGGGCCGTATGGGTGGGCCGGTAAGGGCCGTATGGGTGCGCCGGTAAGGGCCGTATGGGTGCGCCGGCGCCGGTGAGCGCGAGCGACTTCACTACACTGAGTGATATCTCGCGCGAGGCCGGCTTATACCGCGCGCTAGCGGGGAAAACAATACGATTACATGTTCTCACTAACTGCCAACTAATCTATGTTACGAGCTTTACAATAATTACTTATACTGGCACACACACACAGCCTATAATTGGCCTATAAGATGTCTTCATACGTAGAAATAATTACTAAGATTTTAAATAATTAGGGAGAAGAACAATAATATATTGCAGGGGTCAAACCTGCGTCTTCGGAATACCGTCCCGACGCCTTAATCACTGGGACACCAATCCAGCTGCTCAAGCAACCAAATTATTTTAATAAATTAATAATTATTCATCATCATCATTTCAGGCCGTGTCCACCCACTGCTGGTATAGGCCTCCTCTCCCTCACGCCATTTGTTCCGGGCCTGTGCATTCCGCATCCATTAATTAGGCCAGACTCTCAGACGAATACAGATCTCTAGACGAATACAGCTGGGATGGGCTGCCTTCGGGAAGTTGGAAGACGTCCTAAAATCTAAGATATCACAGTGCCTGAAGACCAAGTTATTTAACCAGTGTGTTTTGATCATTCTCACCTATGGATCAGAGACCTGGCCTCTAACAAGAGCATACGCCCAATAAAATTAAAGTTGCACATAGGGCTATCAAATGCAGCGGGCTATGCTAGGCATATCTCTTGTAGATCGCATACCCCATAATTATTACCTAATTATTATATATTAATTATTTTGATTTTCGCCTAAAGTGCGCTAGTGCATTCAATATCGAAATAATTATTGTCTAAGTGCCCATTACATTGCCTAACAAAATAGGTACATACCTAAGTCTACTAAGTACCTAGGTACATCGCTATCTCGCTTCGGTAGATGGTGATAAACTCCAGCCGCGGTACAGAATAATTAATTTGAAATACCAACGAAAAAATCCATCCATCTGTCAAGCGGATAATGTAAACCCTTGAGTTGAGCGCCTGCCGTCTTCCGTTAGAACAAATCTTTTCTATACCATTATAAAACTGTAAATGAGCTAATTCTGTACATTGAAGATATTTTTGAAATACCAACTGGGATTGACTATAACCTTTAACTATTACTATTTCCTTTGCAGTGAGGAAGTTTTATTCTTAGTACATGTCGGGTACATTTTGGAAAAAACTGCATTTGTGAGTTTGTTTAAAAGGCACAGTCAGGCTAAAAAATGTTAATGTCTCAAAACAACATGGACTTAAACGATTCTATTTCCACCAGGAACGTTTCCATCAAAGTAACCCATCAAATAAATACGCAAGTTTTTGAGAATACGTACCTATTCTAAAAATTCTTTCCATATATTTTCGACTGATGCTGGTATCTTTCTGCCAGTCAGAAATACGACAAACTGTAAAAACCTAAATAATTTTGAATACAGAACAAAAGGTATCTAGTTTGAAAGTGTAAGTACTACTACTTACTTACGAGACAAAATAAGTAGTTCATCATACGAAAGGCACAGTGGTACACCCAACCCACCACGCTAGTCCAGCGCTGATTTGGTGGGTATTAAACAAATGCCCTAGAACTTTATCTTTCTTGGACGTGTCTGTTTCCTTACAATACGATATTCTAGTCCACTGTTTTTAGAGCGTGTGTTAAATCCGCACGTCATGGTGTGATGCCAGCCGCGGCCAGCGGGATTCTACGAGCCGAGACGAGTACGACGAGTACGAGTATAATAAATGAAATATTTACCTATCAAATAAAAACTACGTAAGACATGGCGGTATGGTCCTAGAGACTTTAGCCTGCCCTAACTGGCGAACTTACAAAAATCAAAGATAATTTAATACTACTGTCACTGTCAATGTCATACCGTGTCATTGTATTGTCAACATAAAATTAGGTCGTTGCCAAATCGTACATAACCATTGAGGAATGAGACCTCAATGTACATAACATTGAGGAATGATGGTACATAAAGATCTTCGAGTAGACAGCCAAACGGAGTCGACACGACAGGCCTACCCCTCTCGCCAATTTTGCCAAACGTCAAGGACAAAAAAATCCACGACGTTATATAAAACTAGTTGACGCGCATCACGCGCCATTCACCAACTGTCGTAGCGGGCGAAAGAGCTCCTAAAAAAATGCCGAGTTGCAGCATATATTGGTGCAAAAAAATTTCAAGAACATCAAACTACACCAAGGATAACGTAACTTTTCATCTGTATGTATTTTTATATCTAATAATGCACTAAAATAGCGAAAATTTGAAAATTATTGTCACATAGTGTTGCAACTAAATCGAAAAAGTTATATTTCGTATAAAATTTTTAGCTTATTTTCATGTATCTAGGCGGCCAAAGCTCTGTTTTCCTGAACGTTATAAGAAAGACAAATAAAACTGAAACTATTAATAAATATTGTTTTACATTACAATTTTATATACCTACATGTTATTATTTTGAATAATTGTTGACTCGAAAACTGCAGAATGGATTTTAATTTGGTTTTCAGCGTTTAGTATTAAGTTCCAGCTCCGATTATAGGGTATATAGGTGTGGCAAAAATTTGGGACCTCCAGGGTAGGTACCTTTTCTCTTGCATTGAGAAAGTTTTGTCCTTAGAGTAGAGAAAATATAAACAGCATTTTTGGTAATTTAAAAATTTTGCTGCACTTGTATACATCAAAACCGGCTGGGTTGGTGGTTGGCGCTCTCATATGGGAGGACTTGCGAAAATGGTCTTTTAATAAATTATTTTTCAAAAAAAACTAAACCGACTTCAAAACCACAAATGGCACTCACAAGTAAAAAATAAATTAATATAATTATCATAAGCGCTACCCACTCATATATTTGAAGTCGGTGCCAGCCAAGTCTAATAGGTAGTAGATAAATACTATGTATATAGTAAGTACTACTTGTAGGTAGTATTTATCTACTATTTTTTGAAAAATAATTTATTTTAACCTTTTTAGTGAAAAACAAGTTTTAATTAAATTAATTCAAAAAGTTTTTAAAGACAAGCTTTTATGATCTAGAAGCCACATCATGACGAAGTTTAAAACGGGCTATCACAGTTAAATGCATGTGCAAAAAATTTTCATGTCTGTCCTATTCTCTGTTGAGGAGTTCCCTCGCCGGAAGTCAATCCTGGGTGTATCTGCCATGTCATGATGGAATTTAGAACAGGCTATTATGGTTAAATCCATTTACGAAATGTTGTGTCTGTACTATTCACCGTTGAGGAGTTCCCTCACCGGAAGTCAACCCTGGGTGAAGCAGGTGAAGCAGTCGAATACAAACCTCCACCTTTAGAAAGTTGGTTACGAAAAAAACAAGAACCGACTTGAAGATTAAACTTATATTTTTTGTTTTTGCTATTTTTTTCAAAAACTACTGAATGAATTTCGATAAAATTTATATGGGACCACCTTTGAAGTATTACCTACCAATCAAAAAAAGAATCATTGAAATCAATGCATAATTGGCGGAGTAATCGCGTAACAAACACACAAAAAAAAAAAAAAACATACCGTCGAATTGTAAACCTCCTCCTTTTTGAAGTCGGTTAAAAAAACGACTATATTGTCTGTCGTCTACGCAGGCGAAGTCGCGGGAAAAATCTACTATAATGAGTAACTAATGAGAATGACGTAATCGAAAATAGGCACTTATATTATTTGAACGTTAGCAACACAGTCAAGAAACCGGAGTGAAATTAGTGCTGGGATAGAACCAATTTAGATATCGATAAAATCAATATGTTTAAAAATATGTCGATAAAAATACAATTGTTGTATTACACTTTTATTTGGCAGATTTCCAAAAGAACCTGGTAGTCGGGCTGCCTAGATTCAAGCTTGTGGAAATGATGTATCGTGGGTTCCTAAGCGTACCAGCACAATTTGTTCAGAACCTTTTGAAAATAATTGTTTTATACCACGGTCTAACAACACAAGGAAATTAAAACAGGGTTCCGTACCAACATTAAAATTATCTAAAGTAAGTTTTAAAAAACTGTTCATTTATTTCCCCAAAACTAGGTCTAAACTGGTTAATGTAAATGGTAATGATTGAGCCCACGTGGAATGAATGATGTCCGATCGTGAACTGATGACGCGATACATGAAATGTGGCATGCAGGCGTAAACTGCTGACCGCGCGCAATGTGCGATGCTTCCATCGTACATACAGCAATAGTTCTTGCAACGTTATTTCACGTTATTGCAAGTTAGTCGTTAGTAATCACATAAAAGACAAAGATGCATGGAACATTCCGCTTCTGCCTTTTGTTTAGTCATTGTAATAATTAACGTTCATAAGTGCGTTTGTGATGCCAAAAAATAATAAAGAACTTTCGAACTAACTTTGATAGTTATTACTTTGATTCTCTTGAGCAACAGAATATGTCATTTAAGAATTCTGTTTTATTTTATTTTTATGTGTCTTCCATGCTTTCGCAGAGTTTATCGATAACACAATATCGATAGTATCCAGCATGAAGTTGTTTACGTGATTGACGTTTAAATATCGTGTACCGATAGAACGTCTCTGTGTGTGATTGTGTGTGTAAAGTTTAAGCTAGTGTTAACTTCTTTTGTTGTGTGCGTGCATAGCGACGTGATTGAAAAATGCGTTAGTGGTGATCATTTATTTGTGTGCGTTTCCTCGTCCCCCACCGAAAATGACAGACTTGTAATGGGAATGAGTGCGCGTCACCAATCCAGGCTGGATACTTTATCTGAGATAAAGATGCATTGAGGAATGACACTAATACCTCAATGTAAAGATGCGATCTACGTAAATTTATCATCCGACCGTACTTCGGCACCAACAACACTTTATAACATTTTTCAATAAAGTGTTGTTGGTGCCGAAGTACGGTAAATAAATTGTTTTTTCAATTCAATACGTCCAACAATACATCACAACATGAAATAAATGCTAGCGCTGTTTTTCTGTGCACTAACATTTGTCCCATCGCGTCGCGGGAATCGACCGCAACCTCAGTGGTGTATGAGATTTGAGCCAACATGCCTTACCTGTACACCACAGAGGCTGAATAAAATTCTTGAAATTATGAATTATTATATATACAGAGTAGAGTGTTGACTTCAATTTTAAATAATACATACCTGCCTTGTTATCTAAACTTATAAATTTTCCGTCTTATGTATCTATCTTGTATGTATCTTATTAACTATCCTTCGTGAATCTTAGCAAATTTTTTTCTTCAGTATGTCTTATTGATCATATAAGTGTATCTATTTAGTATCTATTCGTGAGTACCTGTAATTGGATTTCTATTAACTATCCTTCTGTATATTCTTATTGTAAGAACAGTTGTTTCTCCAATAAATATATAAATAAATTACGAATGACAACGAAACAACTGGACGAAAACAATTTGAATTAGAAATTCAAATGCTAGGCATGTAGTTAGATGTTCAAATGCCAAAGTTTCAATAGCCAAACGCACAAGTTAATTTTGGGAGTATAGCTGTAGCTGTTTCATCTTAAATTTGACTCATCAGGTGTTTTGTAACTGATACGACAGCCAGACTACTGTCTGAAGAAGTTCTAACGATCAGGATGTGTAACTATTGAAATATCATTACATAATTTCGTCCTCTCAGAGGCATCGGTTTAAGCTTTGACTCACCTGCGACTCCTCTACGGGAATTCTTCAAATTATGAATGTTTGTTACCGGAATGGTGGCACTGGACACTCTGACGCTAAGGCGAAAAATTCTACTGCTAGTCCACTATTACTCGGTGCTGCATAATAAAGTCGACAATCCCTCGAGCCTTGAGTGTGCCGCTCGGGGGCACCCGGAGCGGTGACAGTGCGGTGTTCGCGCGCCCTGTTACGCGCACCCGCTGCGCTGCCAATGCTCCGACCGCGCGCGCTCGCGATCTGCTCGGTACCTTGCTCGCTCGGCTCAAAGAACTTGACATATTTGCTGATACACTTGGCATCTTTCGAAATACATCCTATTTCGAGATGTGTTCTGTATCAGTAGCTCCTTAAGATTGTTTTATTATTTATATTAAATTATGTAATTATTTGACTGTCAATTATTTTATTTGTCTATTTGGTATATTTTTGACATCCAATTATTTTATTTGTTTAATTTTGTATATTGTTTGACATTCATTTTTTTTTTGTTACATTTTATTGTAAAATTAATATTGTTATTGACTAGATATGAATATTATGCATGACTACAATTTCGCTTTGGACATAATTTTGTAATGAAATTGTAATGACATTGAATGAATAAATAAATTAATGAAGGAGAACAACGATGACAACAATTCGCCGAGGTCGGCTTGAGCTGGTTAAATTCTATGAAAATGTCGTAGATTGGCGTGGCGCTAAAAAAAAACAGTAAGGTAGGTAGATATGTAATTAGATATATGTTAGGCAGATTCTCAGATAAAGTATCCAGCCTGGATTGGTGACGCGCACTCATTCCCATTACAAGTCTGTCATTTTCGGTGGGGGACGAGGAAACGCACACAAATAAATGATCACCACTAACGCATTTTTCAATCACGTCGCTATGCACGCACACAACAAAAGAAGTTAACACTAGCTTAAACTTTACACACACAATCACATTCACACACAGAGACGTTCTATCGGTACACGATATTTAAACGTCAATCACGTAAACAACTTCATGCTTGATACTATCGATATTGTGTTATCGATAAACTCTGCTAAAGCATGGAAGACACATAAAAATAAAATAAAACAGAATTCTTAAATGACATATTCTGTTGCTCAAGAGAATCAAAGTAATAACTATCAAAGATAGTTCGAAAGTTCTTTATTATTTTTTGGCATAACAAACGCACTTATGAACGTTTACTATTTGACAAAACAAACATATAATATACTATATTTTATGTTTGTTTTTGACAATGTTATGTTTTTGTATGTGCCAGATGGCTACTTGGCAGAAGCGGAATGTTCCATGCATCTTTGTCTTTTATGTGATTACTAACGATAATGATAGTCTATGTAATTACTATAGGCGATGATTTAAAATTAAACGTTGCAAGAACTATTGCTGTATGTACGATGGAAGCATCGCACATTGCGCGCGGTCAGCAGTTTACGCCTGCATGCCACATTTCATGTATCGCGTCATCAGTTCACGATCGGACATCATTCATTCCACGTGGGCTCAATCATTACCATTTACATTAACCAGTTTAGACCTAGTTTTGGGGAAATAAATGAACAGTTTTTTAAAACTTACTTTAGATAATTTTAATGTTGGTACGGAACCCTGTTTTAATTTCCTTGTGTTGTTAGACCGTGGTATAAAACAATTATTTTCAAAAGGTTCTGAACAAATTGTGCTGGTACGCTTAGGAACCCACGATACATCATTTCCACAAGCTTGAATCTAGGCAGCCCGACTACCAGGTTCTTTTGGAAATCTGCCAAATAAAAGTGTAATACAACAATTGTATTTTTATCGACATATTTTTAAACATATTGATTTTATCGATATCTAAATTGGTTCTATCCCAGCACTAATTTCACTCCGGTTTCTTGACTGTGTTGCTAACGTTCAAATAATATAAGTGCCTATTTTCGATTACGTCATTCTCATTAGTTACTCATTATAGTAGATTTTTCCCGCGACTTCGCCTGCGTAGACGACAGACAATATAGTCGTCTTTTTTAACCGACTTCAAAAAGGAGGAGGTTTACAATTCGACGGTATGTTTTTTTTTTTTTTTTTTTTTGTGTGTTTGTTACGCGATTTCTCCGCCAATTATGCATTGATTTCGATGATTCTTTTTTTGATTGGTAGGTAATACTTCAAAGGTGGTCCCATATAAATTTTATCGAAATTCATTCAGTAGTTTTTGAAAAAAATAGCAAAAACAAAAAATATAAGTTTAATCTTCAAGTTGGTTCTTGTTTTTTTCGTAACCAACTTTCTAAAGGTGGAGGTTTGTATTCGACTGCTTCACCTGCTTCACCCAGGGTTGACTTCCGGTGAGGGAACTCCTCAACGGTGAATAGTACAGACACAACATTTCGTAAATGGATTTAACCATAATAGCCTGTTCTAAATTCCATCATGACATGGCAGATACACCCAGGATTGACTTCCGGCGAGGGAACTTCTCAACAGAGATATAGGACAGACATGAAATTTTTTTGTACATGCATTTAATTGTGATAGCCCGTTTTAAACTTCGTCATGATGTGGCTTCTAGATCATAAAAGCTTGTCTTTAAAAACTTTTTGAATTAATTTAATTAAAACTTGTTTTTCACTAAAAAGGGTAAAATAAATTATTTTTCAAAAAAAACTAAACCGACTTCAAAACCACAAATGGCACTCAAAAGTAAAAAATAAATTAATATAATTATCATAAGCGCTACCCACTCATATATTTGAAGTCGGTGCCAGCCAAGTCTAAAAGGTAGTAGATAGATACTACCTACAAGTAGTACTTACTATATACATATTTATCTGCTACCTATTAGACTTGGCTGGCACCGACTTCAAATATATGAGTGGGTAGCGCTTATGATAATTATATTAATTTATTTTTTACTTTTGAGTGCCATTTGTGGTTTTGAAGTCGGTCTAGTTTTTTTTGAAAAATAATTTATTCAAAGACCATTTTCGCAAGACCTCCCATATGAGAGCGCCAACCACCAATCCAACCGGTTTTGATGTATACAAGTGCAGCAAAATTTTTAAATTACCATAAATGCTTGTTATATTTTCTCCACTCTAAGGACAAAACTTTCTCAATGCAAGAGAAAAGGTACCTACCCTGGAGGTCCCAAATTTTTGCCACACCTGTATACCCTATAATCGGAGCTGGAACTTAATACTAAACGCTGAAAACCAAATTAAAATCCATTCTGCAGTTTTCGAGTCAACAATTATTCAAAATAATAACATGTAGGTATATAAAATTGTAATGTAAAACAATATTTATTAATAGTTTCAGTTTTATTTGACTTTCTTATAACGTGCAGGAAAACAGAGCTTTGGCCGCCTAGATACATGAAAATAAGCTAAAAAATTTATCCGAAATATAACTTTCTCGATTTAGTTGCAACACTATGAGAGTTTATGTGACTGACAATAATTTTCAAATTTTCGCTATTTTAGTGCATTATTAGATATAAAAATACATACAGATGAAAAGTTACGTTATCCTTGGTGTAGTATGATGTTCTTGAAATATTTTTGCACCAATATATGCTGCAACTCAGCATTTTTTTAGGAGCTCTTTTGCCCGCTACGACAGTTGGTGAATGGCGCGTGATGCGCGTCAACTAGTTTTATATAACGTCGTGGATTTTTTGTCCTTGACGTTTGGCAAAATTGGCGAGAGGGGTAGGCCTGTCGTGTTGACTCCGTTTGGCTGTCTACTCGAAGGGCAGATTTTATTAAATCAATATACATTTTGGAAAACCTGCCGTCCCAACCCAACCCAAATCCGAAATTCATACTAGCAACACTGGTCTGGTCACGTCACTCTATAAAAAAAGTACCTATGAGGAAATCGTCGCGGCAAGTTGATTGATCGCCTAATTGATGATTGAGATCAAACATAGCACTACAAAGTACTTTTATCGATAAAAATCTAATAAAACATTGCTAACATTGATAGCTGTGAACGATAAACTGACACGTTTCCACAGTTCCCCATGGTTCGGTGAGCGAATCGGGAAGGCAACAGTGTCATCTAGAATGTGGTCCCGTTTCGTGATGTCGCAAGTGAAGCACAACTCGTACTTCATCGTGGGCATGGCGATGGGGCTGTGGGTAGCGCTGGCGGTGATCCCGCTGGAGGCGGACGAGGCGGCACCGTGCGCGGCGGCGGCGGCGGCGGCCGCGCCCGACGACTTCGAGCCGCGCCACGAGGAGAAGACGCTGGGCGGGCAGAACGCGGGTCGTGCCGTGCAGCGCCCGCGGTACTACAGCACTGAACTCGGCATGAGAGGTCAGTGTCCCGAACGACTGGTTGGCTCAACATATCAATGAATAGCAAAAGGGGAATGCTTCTACAATGAGTCCATGAAGCTGAAAAGCTAGTTAATTATTTTTGGTTCACTGCAGCTTGTAGCTGATGCACGTAACATTGTTTCAGTGCACTATTAATACATAAATGTAGTCAAAGTTTGTGACAATTTGTTCCAGTCATGTTTTTGGGATGGCTTGTATTCGGCAAACTTAGCAGTCTGTGCAGTTGCCCTCTGAGGTTTTTGTTTCATGACCAATATATTTGGCAGGCTGGTACATTTTAGTGTTATAGCATATTTTAGGTTTAAGATATTTATTTCTCAAGAAGAATATATATTCACTTATATGAGGAAAACAACATTAACAGTTTACAAGGCTAACAATACAGGCTTACTTAAATATTTTTAAAATATAACAATACTAAGGTTTATTTATATAATATATATATTTTTTAATGAGGGTAGTTTATATAATCTCATAGTGAGTTTGTCTGAACCGGCCAGTTGCCTTCTCGCAGCACCTATTAGAGAAATAAATTAATCGAACTAGTGAGAACAAGCATATATTTCAAGTACAGGGAAAAATCTGAATACTACACATTTGTATATAAATCATAAAAAATACTCTTTATTTAAAGTACGTACTCAACCATCGAGGTTTAAAACTGTGAGACATGATTCGTGAACTATTTATTATAAGCAGGGATATTTCGGTTAGGGTTAACAACCGTAATATAACTGTATTAATCGATTTGAGATAACGGTTAACAGAAACTTTCGGTAACAGAATGATTTCGGTTAACAGAAACCGCAATGATATAGGTTTTTTCTCGCGTGTGCATTTTACCAAAGAAAACTAAATATTACTACATTTTACTAGCCACTGCCACAAACTGGCAAACGCACCGTACGCGCGGCGTTGTCCCGCTGGAATCGTGTATTTCTCGCTCGCTCATTCGCAACGTACAAGTGCCCTATGGCGAAAGAGATAGATAGATTTGTTGTTGACAGTGTTTATGTCGCCGATGCGCCACGCGCCGGCCGTTTTGTTTCGGTCTTGTTGACAAGTTTATTTAGGTACTTACTCTTTCGCTCGTAATTATAAATCATTCCCCGCCCGGTAGATAGTTATTGTCTGATATTGTGGTTATCTAACTTGCAATAAAATAAAGTGTACCTAACACTACAACGCTATACGTAAATTACCAAGTTACATACTTTTTTTATCCTAATCCTAATTAATTTAATTTAATTAATTTAATTTAATTTAATTTAATTAATTTAATTAATATAATATAAAGCTGGAAGACCATCACTGACTGACTGACTGACTGACTGACTGACTGACTGACATATTGACAGAATTGTTCTCCCAGATGCCGTTATGGTGGGGGGGAGTGTTTGGTACCGTTGGATAGAGGATGTTTTGAAACCAACCAGAAAAATCCGAAATCCATGGAAAGGTGTCTCCGAGATGGAACTGCTCAGGGGATCTCAGAAACTATAAATCGGATGGGGGTACCGCTTGAACTAAATATGCTCAAAACCCTGGGCCATTTTTAAAAATTTGAAAAAAAAGATGGCCGCCATACAAAAAAACATGGCCGCCATACAAAATAAAAAAGCAAATAACTTTTAAACGGTTTGAGATAAGCGGGGGGTGCTCGACCAAATGTCATAGAGGGCGATGGGGTAAGATTGGAAAAGTTGGAAAAATTAAAAAAAAAGAAAAAAAAATGGCGGCCATTTTGAAAGTTGATCCGATCCGACTGAAATTTTGCATCGGGGGGTTTTCTGGGTCGTAGATTACGATTATGAAAAAAAATTTTGGATTTCACCATTTTTCAAGATGGCTGCCATACAAAAGTTTTTTTTCCGGAAAAATAAGCCAAACAAAACTTTTGAACCGTAGTCGATAGGAAGCGTCTATAAAAAAAAGCAACACCCCCCCACGCGAGCTGCTTTAGCAGCTCGCGCACGCCACAAAATCACTTGGATTCCGCCATTTTTCAAGATGGCCGCCATACAAAAGTCTTTTTTTCAGAACAACTGAACTTAAATAACTTTAGAACCGTAATCGATAGGGAGCTTTTATAAAAAAAAGCAAAACCCCCCACGCGAGCTGCTTTAGCAGCTCGCGCACGCCACACAATCACTTAGATTCCGCCATTTTTCAAGATGGCCGCCATACAAAAGTCTTTTTTCCAGAACAACTGAACTTAAATAACTTTAGAACCGTAATCGATAGGGAGCTTTTATAAAAAAAAAAGCAAAACCCCCCCACGCGAGCTGCTTTAGCAGCTCGCGCACGCCACACAATCACTTGAAATCCAGCTTATTTTCAAGATGGCCGCCATACAAAAGTTTGTTTTCAGAACAAAAAGGGTAAACAAAACTTTAGAACCGTAAT
This sequence comes from Petrophora chlorosata, assembly GCA_951640565.1. Lineage (NCBI taxonomy): Eukaryota > Metazoa > Arthropoda > Insecta > Lepidoptera > Geometridae > Petrophora > Petrophora chlorosata. The sequence goes on from OX621210.1 coordinate 12,987,427, forward strand.
CGATAGGAAGCTTTTAAAAAAAAACAGCAGCCACCCCCCCACGCGAGCTGCTTTAGCAGCTCGCGCACGCGGCGAAATACTAGTTATATTATATAAAATTAAAAGACCACTCACTGACTGACTGACTGACTGACATATAATTGACAGAAATAGAAGTGGTACTTGCCGATATGGTGGGGGGGAGTGTTTGGTACGGTTGTATAGAGGGTGTTTTGAAACCAACCAGAAAAATCCGAAATCCATGGAAAGGTGTCTCCGAGATGGAACTGCTCAAGGGATCTCGGAAACTATAAATCGGATGGGGGTACCGCTTGAACTAAATATGCCCCAAAACCTGGGCCATTTTTGAAAATTTGAAAAAAAAGATGGCCGCCATACAGAAAAACATGGCCGCCATACAAAATTAAAATGTTAATAACTTTTGAATGGTTAGAGATAGGTATAGGGTGCTCGACCAAATGTCATAGAGGACGATGGGGGAAATTTGGAAAAGTTGGAAAAATTAAAAAAAAAGAAAAAAAAATGGCGGCCATTTTGAAAGTTGCTGCGATCCGACTGAAATTTTGCATCGGGGGGTTTTCTGGGTCGAAGATTACAATTATGAAAAAAAAATTTGAATTCCGCCATTTTTCAAGATGGCCGCCACACAAAAGTCTTTTTTCCGGAAAAATAAGCCAAACAAAACTTTTGAACCGTAGTCGATAGGAAGCGTCTATAAAAAAAAAGCAACACCCCCCCACGCGAGCTGCTTTAGCAGCTCGCGCACGCCACAAAATCACTTGGATTTCGCCATTTTTCAAGATGGCCGCCATACAAAAGTATTTTTTTCAGAACAACTGAACTTAAATAACTTTAGAACCGTAATCGATAGGGAGCTTTTATAAAAAAAAGCAAAAACCCCCACGCGAGCTGCTTTAGCAGCTCGCGCACGCCACACAATCACTTGAAATCCAGCTTTTTTTCAAGATGGCCGCCATACAAAAGTTTGCATTCAAAACAAAAAGGGTAAACAAAACTTTAGAACCGTAATCGATAGGAAGCTTTTAAAAAAAAACAGCAGCCCCCCACGCGAGCTGCTTTAGCAGCTCGCGCACGCGGCGAAATACTAGTTATATTATATAAAATTAAAAGACCACTCACTGACTGACTGACTGACATATAATTGACAGAAATAGAAGTGGTACTTGCCGTTATGATGGGGGGTAGTGTTTGGTACCGTTGGATAGAGGATGTTTTGAAACCAACCAGAAAAATCCAAAATCCATGGAAAGGTGTCTCCGAGATGGAACTGCTCAAGGGATCTCGGAAACTATAAATCGGATGGGGGTACCGCTTGAACTAAATATGCCCCAAAACTTGGGCCATTTTTGAAAATTTGAAAAAAAAGATGGCCGCCATACAAAAAAACATGGCCGCCATACAAAATAAAAATGCAAATAACTTTTAAACGGTAAGAGATAGGTATAGGGTGCTCGACCAAATGTCATAGAGGGCGATGGGGGAAATTTGAAAAAGTTGGAAAAATTAAAAAAAAAGAAAAAAAAATGGCGGCCATTTTGAAAGTTGCTCCGATCCGACTGAAATTTTGCATCGGGGGGTTTTCTAGGTCGAAGATTACAATTATGAAAAAAAATTTTGGATTCCGCCATTTTTCAAGATGGCTGCCATACAAAAGTTTTTTTTCCGGAAAAATAAGCCAAACAAAACTTTTGAACCGTAGTCGATAGGAAGCGTCTATAAAAAAAAGCAACACCCCCCAACGCGAGCTGCTTTAGCAGCTCGCGCACGCCACAAAATCACTTGGATTTCGCCATTTTTCAAGATGGCCGCCATACAAAAGTAATTTTTTCAGAACAACTGAACTTAAATAACTTTAGAACCGTAATCGATAGGGAGTTTTTATAAAAAAAAGCAAAACCCCCCACGCGAGCTGCTTTAGCAGCTCGCGCACGCCACACAATCACTTGAAATCCAGCTTTTTTTCAAGATGGCCGCCATACAAAAGTTTGATTTCAAAACAAAAAAGGGTAAACAAAACTTTAGAACCGTAATCGATAGGAAGCTTTAAAAAAAACAGCAGCCACCCCCCCACGCGAGCTGCTTTAGCAGCTCGCGCACGCGGCGAAATACTAGTATAATATAAAACTGGAAGACCATAATATCGACAGAAATAGAAGTGGTACTTGCCGTTATGGTTAGGGGGAGTGTTTGGTACCGTTGGATAGAGGATGTTTTGAAACCAACCAGAAAAATCCAAAATCACCAGAAAGTGGTTTCCAAGATGGAACTGCTCAGGGGATCTCGGAAACTATAAATCGGATGGGGGTACCGCTTGAACTAAATATGCCCCAAAACCTGGGCAATTTTTGAAAATTTGAAAAAAAAGATGGCCGCCATACAAAAAAACATGGCCGCCATACAAAATAAAAATGTTAATAACTTTTGAATGGTTAGAGATAGGTATAGGGTGCTCGACCAAATGTCATAGAGGGCGATGGGGGGAAATTTGAAAAAGTTGGAAAAAAGAAAAAAAAAGAAAAAAAAATGGCGGCCATTTTGAAAGTTGCTCCGATCCGACTGAAGTTTTGCATAGGGGGGTTTTCTGGGTTGTAGATTACGATTATGAAAAAATTATTTGGATTCCGCCATTTTTCAAGATGGCTGCCATACAAACGTTTTTTTTTCATGACAAAATAGGTGAAAATAATATGCAAATAACTTTTAAACGGTTAGAGATAGGTATAGAGTGATCGACCAAATATCATAGAGGACCATAGGGGAAATTTGAAAAAGTAGGAAAATTAAAAAAAAAAAGGAAAAAAAATGGCGGCCATTTTGAAAGTTGCTCTGATCCGTTACATATATATACCGAACATTGTGTATTATATCAAATATTGCATTATTTTTTACATTATGAATTATATTACATTTTGGAACCGAGTTTTGAGTGAATCGAACTAAAATGAAATACATACAAACTTTATAACTCCTTTGCACACTTTCTAAAGGTAGGTAGGTATAAAAATATGTTTTATTACTTATTTTAAAGTTTGTTTGTACCAAGTATTGATTGAATCAGCCTAAAATAAAAATATATCATACAAACTTTACCAAAGCTTTGCCAATTATTCTGTCGCCAAGCAATAGTGCGCAAGCGTTACTATGTTCCAGTTTGAAGGACATTGTAGCCAGTTAAATCACTGGGCATATGAGACTTAATATCTGATGTCTCTACGCTACGCATTGCTTTTTATGGTATTCAGGTTCTGGGTGGCACTGCAATAATTGTTCTGGTGAAACGTTGTGCTAGCCATCAAGCGAGCGGCGAAAAAAAATTTTTGTATATTATATATTAGGTACATTATGTATTATATTATATATTACATAATACGTTCTATATTATATGAAACCATATTATGATTAGGATTTAAACCAAGTTTTGAGTGAATTGAACCAAGCAATAAAATTTTCCGTAAAAAGTTTAGAACTTTATTGCACACCCCCTAGGGGTAGTATAGAAAATATAAAAAATACGTGTTTCATTATTTAGTTTCAAGTTTATTTGTACCAAGTTCTGAATGAATAAAACTGAAATTAAAAAAAAACCATACAAACTTTAAAACGCCATTACATTTTTATGAGTAGTTTAAAAAAAAAACATGTATCCAAATTTAATGTTAATAATAATAATAAAATAATAAAGTTTATTTGTTCTGAGTTGTGAGTGAATCGAACCACGGAATAAAGCATACACTGAAAAAACCGTACAAACTTTAAAACTCTCATGCACCCTTCCTAGGGGTAGTTTTGAAAAAATAAAAATACGTGTTTCATTATTTAGTTTAAAGTTTATTTGTACCGAATTTGAATGAATAAAACTAAAATTTAAAAAAAAAACATACAAACTTTAAAACGCTGTTACGCTTTCTTTAGGGGTAGTTTGGAAAAAATAAAAAACACGTGCTTTAAAATTTATGTTAAAGTTTATTTGTTGTGGGTTGTGAGTGAATTCAACCACGGAATAAAGCATACACTGAAAAAAACCGTACAAACTTTAAAACTCCCATGCACCCTTCCTAGGGGTAGTTTTGAAAAAATAAAAAATACGTATTTCATTATTTATATTAAAGTTTATTTGTACCGAGTTTTGACCGAATTGAACCAAGGAATAAAAATGCTCCATACAAACTTTACCACCCTCCTTCACCCTCTTGGGGGTTGAGTTTTAAAAATTAACATAGCCTATGTTTCAATTCAGTGCTTAAACTATCTTTATTCCAAATTTCATCAAAATCCGTTCAGTAGTTACGGTGATACCTGGTAACAAACATCACACACACACACAAACTTTCGCATTTATAATATTACTAGTATTTCGCCGCGTGCGCGAGCTGCTAAAGCAGCTCGCGTGTGGGGGTGGTTGCTGTTTTTTTTTAAAAGCTTCCTATCGATTATGATTCTAAAGTTTTGTTTACCCTTTTTGTTCTGAATACAAACTTTTGTTTGGCGGCCATCTTAAAAATTGCTGGAATCCAAGTGATTTTGTGGCGTGCGCGAGCTGCTGAAGCAGCTCGCGTGGGGGGGTGTTGCTTTTTTTATAGAAACTCCCTATCGATTACGGTTTTAAAGTTATTCTTTTTGTTCGGAAAAAAACTTTTGTATGGCGGCCATCTTGAAAAATGGCTGAATCCAAATTATTTTTTCATAATCGTAATCTACAACCCCAAAAACTTCCCGATGCAAAATTTCAGTCGGATCAGAGCAACTTTCAAAATGGCCGCCATTTTTTTTCTTTTTTTTTTTTTCCTACTTTTTCAAATTTCCCCTATGGTCCTCTATGATATTTGGTCGATCACTCTATACCTATCTCTAACCGTTTAAAAGTTATTTGCATATTATTTTCACCTATTTTGTCATGAAAAAAAAACGTTTGTATGGCAGCCATCTTGAAAAATGGCGGAATCCAAATAATTTTTTCATAATCGTAATCTACAACCCAGAAAACCCCCCTATGCGAAACTTCAGTCGGATCGGAGCAACTTTCAAAATGGCCGCCATTTTTTTTTCTTTTTTTTTATTTTTTCCAACTTTTTCAAATTTCCCCCCATCGCCCTCTATGACATTTGGTCGAGCACCCTATACCTATCTCTAACCATTCAAAAGTTATTAACATTTTTATTTTGTATGGCGGCCATGTTTTTTTGTATGGCGGCCATCTTTTTTTTCAAATTTTCAAAAATTGCCCAGGTTCTGGGGCATATTTAGTTCAAGCGGTACCCCCATCCGATTTATAGTTTCCGAGATCCCCTGAGCAGTTCCATCTTGGAAACCACTTTTGGAAAAAAGATTATTAGAACTAAAGAAAATTTGCAACGATTCCGTTGAAATAACTGCTATAATAGACGAGGATACGAGTTATTATACATAGGTTAGGTCAAGACGTAAAATGAATTTAACTCGTGATAAAAGATCGCACACTACCGATCTCTTTCTAAATCAAATAAATGCGTACACACGAGAAAATACCGTATAATATTGGTATTGTTTCGGTATACACTTTCATTTGGTAACCCTTTTATTTGGGTTTTTAACCGAAATAATTGTGTAACAGTTTTAATAGGTTATCGTTTCAATCGGTAATCGGTTCAAACGGTTAACCTTAATGAATAGGTTTTCCGATCCCTGATTATAAGTACCTATAAATTTGTACAGAACCCTGGGTTGGCGAGTCCAGCTCCCACTCACAGACATAGATTTAATACAGCTTTGGAAACAGTTTCATGTTCATAGGATTGAAAGACTTTCTTGTGACAAACAAGATTTATTGTTAATTCACTAGCAGCTTAAAGCTGATGTGTATATTTATGTAACTAGAATTAGCATACATAAGAGAGTTGGATTTCTTTGTAAGCTTTTGACATCAGTCTCCCATTATGAGATAGTAGGTATTAAACTTTCCTAAACAACTGTGTGATCATTGAATTCTAAGTAGCATTTATAAATAAGAATATTTCTGATTCCCCAGGAGGGTTACTGACGGGAGTGCTGACGTCAGAAGATGCGCTAAAAGAGCAAGTACCGGCACTGAACCGCACATTGGCACGTCTGCAGCCGGCTCTTAAGTTCTTCATCACGGCCAGCGCCATGAGCTCAGCACCGGGACTTGCTAATGTTGTTGGTAAGTCATAAAGTTTCATTCGCGCACGAGGTCGCCGCCGTGAGGGCGGCGGCGGCTGTCTCATGTCGGGTTTCGCAGACAAGCCACGCCGGTAACACGCCTATTAATAGTGTTTCAATTTTTAAAACGATTTTACAGACAAGTTCAATTATGGCAATTGGTTCCAATCTGAATTTATTTTCACGCAATTATTATTTAAGATTAGCGTTTTAGTTTACTACTGTTAGCCTTCTATGTGGGGTACGAAACTTTTGCGTAACACATAAATAAAACCATTTATATTTAAAGTAATATGTTTACTGCTTTTCAAAGTATTCTCCATTACAATTTGAACTCTTTTTCATTCGTTCAAACCATTTTTGGAAACATAAGGACCATTGACCCGAGGGCATGTTTTTCACATGCTGGAGATAGCTGTCACATCCTCCATGAGCTCCACTTTTTCAGAAGCCAAAAATGAGTCTTGTCTTGTTCGTGGTGTGTGCCGAAGCATTGTCATGTTGCACTTGCAACAGGATGTGACTTCTTGGTTGTTTTTCCTTAACTTGTTCAAAGACACTGGGCAAACAAATGGTGGTGTACCACTCAGCATTACCTGTCTTCAAGTGGGATTCTGCAGATAGGACTCGTCTGGGAGAAAAAAACGCAATATTTTTTTTGCCGCGCGGTCAACTCGCCGACCGCGCGGTGACCACCCGCGGACTCGGAGCGCCCGCCGAGCCGTCCGTCGGTCGAATGCCGGGTTCACGTATGTTTGACCTTTACCTCAATTTATTTATTTATTTATACTTTAATGGAGGACTTAATGCTAGATAGCATTTTCTACCAGTCATGTACATGTTTAGAACATGCATGCAAGAACATTTCATTTATAACTAATTAATAGTGAATGTTAGGTTTCACGGACACGCGCGAGATGCTAAAACCCTTCCACGCACTGAAGTACCTCGCCGACAACTACTTGGAAGAGTACGACTTCTTCTTCCTGATATCGGACACTGCGTTCGTGAACGCGCGCCGCCTCGCCGCGCTCGTGTCGCGCCTCTCCGTCAGCCAGGACGTGTACATGGGAACACCCGCCGAGGAGGACAGCCAGTACTGCTCGCTGGGTGAGTTACTTACTGACATCGGACACTGCGTTCGTGAACGCGCGCCGCCTCGCCGCGCTCGTGTCGCGCCTCTCCGTCAGCCAGGACGTGTACATGGGAACACCCGCCGAGGAGGACAGCCAGTACTGCTCGCTGGGTGAGTTACTTACTGACATCGGACACTGCGTTCGTGAACGCGCGCCGCCTCGCCGCGCTCGTGTCGCGCCTCTCCGTCAGCCAGGACGTGTACATGGGAACACCCGCCGAGGAGGACAGCCAGTACTGCTCGCTGGGTGAGTTACTTACTGACATCGGACACTGCGTTCGTGAACGCGCGCCGCCTCGCCGCGCTCGTGTCGCGCCTCTCCGTCAGCCAGGACGTGTACATGGGAACACCCGCCGAGGAGGACAGCCAGTACTGCTCGCTGGGTGAGTTACTTACTGACATCGGACACTGCGTTCGTGAACTCGTTTAATGTATGTATAATGTCATTTTTGTTGTTCGACACATAGAACAGACAACATAGAATCAAAATTAAATGTTACTGAATTTACAAATAAAAATCCTAATGATATTTATAACTTACTATTTTCTGTAGTAAGCAAAGAATTCAATAAAATTTGTCCCAAGAAAGAACTACAAGTAAACGGAAAAGTGCAATGTAGTGACTGGCCAACTAAGGGTATACGGAAAAGTAGAGACATTATGTTTGATTTATATTACCAAAAATCTTTGACATCGAGTAAAGATTTCCATGACTATGTTAGACGTTATTCAACAATATTTAAGGCTGTTTGCATTCGCGCTAAATCATTGTTATTAAGTCGTAAAATACGAAAATTAAATAATAAAATCAAAGCCGTTTGGAAGACCATAAACACGGAGACTGGTCGTATCAAGGCGAGGGATTCTGAATGTAAGTTAATAGTTGATAATCAACAAGTCTCTAGTCCAAAATTTCTTTTTTCTCCCATCCTCAAGTCAGGTAATAAAACTGACCCCTCGAATTATAGACCAGTTTCTGTGCTTCCGGCTCTAAGTAAGATATTTGAAAAAATCATACTACGGCAACTATTGTGTCACTTTAACGAACACAGAATATTGAACGAGAATCAGTTCGGTTTCACGAAAAGGAGATCAACAACTGATGTCGGGGTACATTTAGTTACCCATGTGCTTGAAGGTTGGGAGAGTTCACAGGATGCCATTGGAGTTTTTTGTGACCTCTCCTAGGCTTTTGACTGCGTAGAGCACGGTACTCTGCTTCGTAAACTCCACCACTACGGAACTCGTGGAACTGCTCTGGATCTTGTAGAGTCCTACCTAACTGACAGGCAGCAAATAGTTTGAATAAATGGCGTCACTTCATCTGGATCTTTAGTCAAAAATGGGTGTACCACAGGGTTCAATTTTAGGGCCGTTCTTGGTCTTTGAGCACGTAATTGACTATCTTTTATGGTGAAAGACCTTGCAGACATTGTACTGTTTTGCGGATGATACATCGATAATCTTTAAGGTAGATAGGAAGGATAGTGAACTAGTACACGTAAATAATGTATTAGATATTGTGTCAAATTGGTTCGCTGCCAACAACTTGTTATTAAACACGAAAAAGACGAAATGTTTAAAGTTCTCTTTGCCCAATGTTAGACATGTAGAGCCAAATGTAATGCTTAATAGTGATAAACTCAACACAGACAAGGCGACGGTATTCCTAGGTATAAGCATAGACTCTAAGTTGCAGTGGGGTTCTCATATCGATGCTCTATCAGGAAAACTTAGTTCTGCTGCATATGCGGTTAGTAAAATTAGACAATTAACGGATATAGCTACGGCTCGGTTAGTTTACTTTGCATACTTCCACAGCTTAATGTCATATGGCATTTTGCTGTGGGGGTCTGCCGCGGATATAGAAGCTATTTTTATTGTACAAAAGCGGGCGGTTCGCGCTATTTATGAGTTGGGTCCTCGCGAATCATTAAGAGAAGTCTTTATTTATTTATTTATTTATTTAAACAAATTAATGTAAGTATTAACTTTACCTTCTCTGTATATATATGAAAATATAATATATGTTCGTAAAAACTGCACAAATTCAAGGTGAATAGTGACCACCACAACATAAACACTAGAAATAAGGATAGAATTGCAGTACTTAGGTTTAGACTGAGTAAAACGAACAAGTCCTTCATGGGCAATTGTTTACGTTATTACAATAAAATTCCAAAATGTATAACGGAGCTCACAGAAAGTAGATTCAAATTTAGGGTGAAAAATATTCTAATAAAAAAAGCATACTATAAAGTTAGTAATTACATAGAAGACAAAGATGCATGGAACATTCCGCTTCTCCCAAGTAGCCAACTGGTACATAAGAAAAATAATATTGTCAAAAACAAACATAAAATATTGTAACAAAAGTTCTAAAAAATATGCCCCTCAGTTTCTTGCCGTAACTTCTGAGTAGTGGTTCTTTTCCGATACGGTGGTAGTCATTGTAATAATTGACGTTCATAAGTGCGTCTGTGACGACAAAATTGAAATAAAGAATTTTTGAATTGAATTGAATTCGTGGATTGACTTTTCAAACCTCGAATCGGCATATCGACGTCCTATGTCGTACGATGTGGCGTAATGTAATGTGGTTCAAACACAAGTGGCGGCGCGGCGGCGGCGGTTCGGAAATAAGTCGCCGGTTGGGTCGGCACGACACGTTTCAATCGACAGCTAATAATGTATACACCTCATAACAAATGTGACTGTTTGCTCTCGCGTGACTGATCTAGTAACGTAACGTGTTGTTCCGTTCCAGAGAGCGGCATCCTCATGTCCAACTCGGTGCTGCGCGCCGTGCACGGCGAGCTGGAGTGGTGCGTGCGCAACTCGTACTCGCCGCACCACCACGAGAACCTGGGCCGCTGCGTGCTGCACGCCGCGCACGCGCCGTGCGCGCCGCGCGCGCAGGTACGCGCCCGCGCCCGCGCCCGCGCCCGCGCCCGCGCCCGCGCCCGCCGCACGCGCTCACTGTGCCGTCGTTCGCAGGGCGAGAGCTACACGTCGCTGCAGGTCCCGGAGGCGCGCGCGCTGGGCGCCGCGCTGCGCCCCGAGCTGGCGGACGCGGTGACGGCGCGCCCGGTGGCGGCGCGCGCCGCGCTGCACCAGCTGCACGCGTACGTGTCGCGGGTGAGTGGGGCGGGGCGGGGCGCGGGGGCGCGCTGGCGGGGGCGCGCTGGCGGCGGCGCTGACGGCGTGTTGTCGGCAGGTGTTCCTGCAGCGGGACCGCGCGGCGGCGGCGCGGCTGCGCGCCTTCCTGTGGCGCAACTCGGCGCGCCACCCGGCCGGCTACCGGAACGCGACGTGGCCCGCCGGCCTGCGCGCCGACCCGGGCCTGGCGCCGCCCACTCCCGACAACAGGTCCGTGCTCGCTGCCCGTCTACTGGCATTTATTTATTTTATTTGAAAGTTCACAAAACGAAAATGAGTGCGCGCAACGGTCTCGGCGATAAACGACACTGAAAGTTACTAGTGAGACTGACGTTCTCGCTCGGCGCTTCATTCAAGATCGTTTTTGTCTTTAAATGTAAATCGAACGTTGTTACTGCGACGCACGTACACCACGCTCCGTAGTACAATTTCGTAACTCGCATTCATTTTGGGACGATGGGGCGGCCATTTTGAAAATGCTGAGCCGCGGCCTACGATAAAAGCTCTGTGAATCGATGTAGAAGTTCAGAAATGTCTTAGAGCGTTACAGTTAAAGATATGGGAGGAGAGTGAGTGAGGTGACGCGTCGTGTGCGTGTGCAGGTTCTCGCACCTGCGCTGGACGCCGTTCAACGCGACGCACGCCTTCATGCCGGACGAGCAGCGCGCCGCCGCGCCGCTCGGCGCCGCCGCCGCGCGCGCGCTGCAGCTGGTGCTGGGCGGCGTGCGCGCGTGGGCGGCGCGGCGCTGGGCGGGCGCGGCGCGCGCCGAGCTGGCGGAGGGCGCGTGGCGCTGGGAGCCCGCCACCGCGCTGCGCTACCGGCTGCTGCTGCGCCTCGCTGACCCCGACGACGCCAACGCGGTGGTGAGACGAACGTTACTCTTCATTCGAACTAGTCTGTCGTAGTGCTGTGCGAGCGTAGAGCGGCGGATGTAACGGTGTGCGCGTGCGCAGACGCTGCGGCAGGTGGAGGTGGTGCGCGCGCTGGGCGCGGCGCGGCTGGTGCCGGTGCGCTACGTGACGGAGAGCGCGCGCGTCACGCTCGTGCTGGCCGTGCCGCGCGCGCCGCCGCACGTGCGCGACGCGGCCGCCGCGCTCGCGCGCCTCGCGCCGCTCGCGCTGCAGCAGGACAAGAACACGCAGCTGCTGGTGGTGAGTGACGTCACGCTCGTGCTGGCCGTGCCGCGCGCGCCGCCGCACGTGCGCGACGCGGCCGCCGCGCTCGCGCGCCTCGCGCCGCTCGCGCTGCAGCAGGACAAGAACACGCAGCTGCTGGTGGTGAGTGACGTCACGCTCGTGCTGGCCGTGCCGCGCGCGCGCCAGATTGCGGAATGCTACAGGCAATCGGCCCCACTGAGTCTTTTTCGAAAGGTACCTACAGTACGAGTAACGACGCATTCGACGACGGCGATAATCACTTCATTTAAAACTCTACAATTGTAAAAGAATCGACATTACTAAAACTAAGAGCACATCTCCGCCTCCGCCTTGTATCAGGCGAGATGTTGTCGAACTCGTGCCCGTTGACCGAGCGCGCGCGTGCGCAGGTGTCGGTGGACGTCGGCGACAACAGCACGTCGGACGAGCCGCTGCGCGCCGCCGTGGCCGCGCTGAGCGCCGCGCACCCCGCGCCCGCGCCGCCCGCGCGCCTGCTGCGCGCCGAGGCGGGCGCGGCGGGCGCGGCGGGCGCGCGCGGCGAGGCGGCGCGGCTGCGCGCGGCGGGGCGCGCCGCGCTGCAGGCGGCGGGCGCGGCGGGGGGCGCGGGCGGGGGCGCGCTGCTGCTGCTGGCGCCGCCGCACGTCGACTTCAACCAGGACTTCCTCAACAGGGTGAGTGAGTAGTTGCCGCCGCACGCGACCGGCTAAAGAATAAAGTTTTAAACAAATATTCGATCGGTAAGAGGTTCGGTCGCAAGCTGCGAGCTCGAACGAGTGCCGCGTCTCGAAGGCTCGAATGTCGATCGTTATTTTTTTGTAATTTCAATAAAATAATAGTAATATAATAAAATAATGTGTAAGTTCCGGCGCGTCCGTGCAGGTCCGCATGAACACGATCCTGGGCGAGCAGTGGTTCGCGCCGCTGCCGTTCGCGCGCCACGCGCAGTACGCGCACCCGCGCTTCAAGTCGCCGGCGGGCGGCAAGCCGCAGGTGCACACGGGCCGCTTCCACGCGCACACCGCGCCGCTGCTCGCCGTCTACCGCGCGGACCTCGACGCGGGTGAGTGCGCCCCGCCCCGCCCCGCCCCGCCCCGCCCCGCCCCGCCCGACTGCTCCTGTACGATGTCTCGTGTCGGCAGCGCTGGCGCAGTGGCGCGGCGCCGCGGACGCGGACGTGGCGGCGGTGCTGGCGGCGTCGCCGCTGCGCTGCGTGCGCGCGCCCGAGCCGGGCGCCGTGCTGGAGCCGCGCGCCGCGCCGTGCGGGCTGCGCGCCGGCGCGCGCGACGCCGCGTGCCTGCGCGCGCTGGAGGCGGACCGGTTCGCGTCGCTGGACCTCGGCGCGCGCAGCTCGCTCGCGCAGCTGCTGCTCGAGACGCTCAGCGACGCCGAGTGACGTCGCCTCGCCTCGCTGCACGAGGCGCCACGTGACGTCGCCTCGCCTCGCTGCACGTGGCGCCACGTGACGTCGCCTCGCCTCGCTGCACGTGGCGCCACGTGACGTCGCCTCGCCTCGCTGCACGTGGCGCCACGTGACGTCGCCTCGCCTCGCTGCACGTGGCGCCACGTGACGTCGCCTCGCCTCGCTGCACGTGGCGCCACGTGACGTCGCCTCGCCTCGCTGCACGTGGCGCCACGTGACGTCGCCTCGCCTCGCTGCACGTGGCGCCACGTGACGTCGCCTCGCCTCGCTGCACGTGGCGCCACGTGACGTCGCCTCGCCTCCCTGCACGTGGCGCCATGCCGCGCGACATAACGTTAGTAACCTCTACGGTCTGCCCGCTCCCGGTCGTCGTTCTGATGCGATTTTGACAAATTTTATATCAAAAGTAGGTACATTTGAATATTGTAATCTATTGTATATGTACGAGGAGGGATCAAAAAGTAGTGAGAACGACATACTCCTTGGTAAGAAAAAAAATAAATACTGGCAGGCATAGCTCAGATACATATTTGAAATAATAATTAAAAAAAAATCTTAGATTCTCTTTTGTTTTTTCTGGATGTAGTCATTTGTTTGCTTCGTGTCGGAACGTGTTCTCGAAAATGGAGAAAAACGAAGTGCGAGCCGTTATTAAATACCTCTGTTTAAAAAAGTTAACGACGCAAGAGATTCATTGCGATTTGGAGGCAACATTAGGAGAGTCTCTCCGCCGTATTCCACTGTCGCAAGGTGGGCTTCTCAATTTCGAGTAGGGAGAACGAGCACGGAAGACGAACATCGTTGCGGCCGTCCATCGACGTCAGTCACCCAAGAAAATGTTGCGAAAGTCGAGAAAATTGTATTGAGCGATCGAAGAGTTACCATCCGATACTTAATTCAAGAAACGGGCATTTCATATGGAAGTATTCAATCCATATTGAAACAATCTTTGAATATGAGAAAAGTCTCCGCAAGATGGGTGCCGAGAATGTTAACCGACAGTCAGAAACAAAATCGACTTGACATTTCGAAGATATTGTTGGACAAGTTTCAAGAAGATTCTGAAAACTTTTTGTCTCGTTTCGTAACAATGGACGAAACATGGGGTCCATCATTTTGATCCCGAGACAAAACAGCCATCTTCGCAATGGAAACGGCCATCTTCGCAATGGAAACGGCCATCATCACCGACCCCGAAGAAGTTTCGTGCCGTGGCATCGGCTGGCAAGGTTATGGCCTTAATATTTTGGGACTCAGAAGGGATATTGTTGATTGATTACCTGGAGCGTGGAACCACTATTACAGGTATTCACTATTGGTTGACCACCCCTCTTATTCACCAGATCTGGCACCTAGCGATTTTTATCCGTTCCCCAAATTGAAAGAATACTTCACGAGAAACAGGTACGAAGACGATAACGAGGTGATGGATGCCGTGGAGAGCTTTTTGCAGGACCAAGATAACACTTTTTTTTTTTTAAAGGGATTGAAGCCTTGGAAAAGCGCTGGATTAGGTGTGTAGAGAGACTCGGAGACTATGTAGAAAAATAAATTATTAAGTTATCAATTAGTCATTATATTCTATCTCATTCTCCCTACTTTTTGATCCCTTCTCGTAAAATCTCGATAAAAAGATAGTAAAGCATAATTTCTATGTAAGTTTATAAATGTGATATTTTATAAGCGAATAGCAGATGTGATGAATTTATTTTCCTCATAGAATACATTTGTACCAATATGAAATGACGACTTTTATTGTGACATCGGATCCCGTGCAGTGATGCAGGTCTCCATGTAGTGCTGGTAGATGCAGTTGCTCACCGATTAATTAAAGCTTTCACGCTTTTGCGGTCTTTCCACTCCTCCCAGCCAACGTCAAAGGATTATTGTCGCTCGCAGTATCCCTTAGCATAGCCTCTAAGCTTTAGAAGTGCAGTTACAGATCAGTGCCCTTGCATCCCAACCATACATAGAACCGATGCTCTCCAGATTTCTTATCCAGTGTTCGACTGATGGGTACAGTTCTAAGTTCTATGTCAAATTCCGGAGCATAGTCAATTCGCCCTAAATGTCGGTCTTCAAATCATTTGAACCAGATATAGGTGTATCTCTTGCTGTAGAGGTAGAACGTTGGCCGGTAAAGTAACTCTGAATTCTTCGCAGCTGACGAACCAAGCCTTCTAATGCCTCAATACTGTTTTCTTTTCTACATTATTTATCATTTTTGCACTTCTGCAAAAATGATAAATAATGTAGATGATGTAGTATGATTTTTTCAAATATCTCTAAGTAAGATATTTGAAAAAATCATACTACGGCAACTATTGTCTCACTCACTCAACACAGAATATTGAACGAGAATCAGTTCGGTTTCACGAAAAGCAGATCAACAACTGATGCCGGGGTACATTTTGTTACCCATGTGCTTGAAGGTTGGGAGAGTTCACAGGATGCCATTGGAGTTTTTTGTGACCTCTCGAAGGCTTTTGACTGTGTAGAGCACGGTACTCCGATTCGTAAACTCCACCACTACGGAATTCGTGGAACTGCTCTGAATCTTGTAGAGTCCTACCTAACTGACAGGCAGCAAAAAGTTGGTATAAATGGCGTCACTTCATCTGGATCTTTAGTCAAAATGGGTGTACCACAGGGTTCAATTTTAGGGCCGTTCTTGTTCTTAGTGTACGTAAATGACTTACCTTTTTATGGTGAAAGACCTTGCAGACATTGTACTTTTTGCGGATGATACATCGATAATCTTTAAGGTAGATAGGAAGGATAGTGAACTAGTAAATAACGTAAATAATGTATTAGATATTGTGTTAAATTGGTTCGCTGCCAACAACTTGTTATTAAACGCGAAAAAGACGAAATGTTTAAAGTTCTCTTTGCCCAATGTTAGACATGTAGAGCCAAATGTAATGCTTAATAGTGATAAACTCAACACAGACAAGGCGACGGTATTCCTAGGTATAGGCATAGACTCTAAGTTGCAGTGGGGTCCTCATATCGATGCTCTATCAGGAAAACTTAGTTCTGCTGCATACACGGTTAGTAAAATTAGGCAATTAACAGATATAGCTACGGCTCGGTTAGTTTACTTTGCATACTTCCACAGCTTAATGTCATATGGCATTTGGCTGTGGGGGTCTGCCGCGGATATAGAAGCTATTTTTATTGTACAAAAGCATAAATTGGGCGGTTCGCGCTATTTATGAGTTGGGTCCTCGCGAATCATTAAGAGAAATCTTTAAACAAATTAATGTATTAACTTTACCTTCTCTGTATATTTATGAAAATATAATATATGTTCGTAAAAATCTGCACAAATTCAAGGTGAATAGTGACCACCACAACATAAACAGTAGAAATAAGGATAGAATTGCAGTACTTAGGTTTAGACTGAGTAAAACGAATAAGTCCTTCATGGGCAATTGTGTACGTTTAAAATTCAAAAATGTATAACGGAGCTCACAGAAAGTAGATTCAAATTGAGTGTGAAAAATATTCTAATGAAAAAAGCATACTATACAGTTAGTAATTACATAGAAGATAAAGACACATGGAACATTCCGCTTCTGCCAAGTAGCCAACTGGCACATAAGAAAAATAATATTGTCAAAAACAAACATAAAATATTGTAACAAAAGTTCTAAAAAATATGCCCCTCAGTTTCTTGCCGTATCTTCTGAGTAGTGGTTCTTTTCCGATACGGTGGTAGTCATTGTAATAATTGACGTTCATAAGTGCGTCTGTGACGACAAAATTGAAATAAAGAATTTTTGATTGAATGATTTTCCACAGATGGACAACTAATACACGTTTACAGCAAAGAAACAGAGGAAAAGATAAATTTATCCCCTTTTGACATTTGTGGTGGAAATATGTCTCCGCCGCAGAGCATGGACTCATTATTACGTGGATCAAAACAGTCCCCGTTTGATATAGGATAGGGAGAGGCTATCCACCTTCCTTTGAGGTGGGTTTAATTTGAATTTCAATCTAAAAGTATGTCTCATGTTTGAACTCACTTTAGCATCATAAGGGTGGGTATATACATAACCTACCTTATTATGATCCACAGCAAATTGTGAAGTCGCACCCTTCCTGGGCGAACCCAGTCGAACACTGGCTTAACCTCTTATAGAAGATTCCAGAAGATACAGACACCTGCGGCTTAATGACCGTATTGTCCTTACCACGCACAATCTATAGTGCACTGTTCATAAATAAGTCAGGCAAGAGTTTCTGATACCACTTCTGAATAAAAACATGAACAAACGTTAAAATGGAATAAAAACATGAGTGTAGACGACGCGCCTCCTTACTCAGCTCTATTATTTTTTACTTTGAAGTTTTGTGTTTTGATTTTTTGCTTTTGTCACCTGTGAAAAATTTTGGCTGCGAGCGAATTAAATATTTTAATCTCCGTTTATATCGAGTCTTGTGATTTGGACCGACCCATAGCTTACATTGTTGGTCCTTCGAACCGGATCACACCAACTACGTGTGCTGTAAGCCGGACAAAGATACCAAATACCAAGTAAGGAAAATGATTCGATCTCCGCCAAACGAGAGGATAAAAACGCGAAGTGTAACCAAACGGGAAGCCAATCAGACCGCGACTCAGACCGCGACTCAGACCGCGACTCAGACCGCGACTCAGACCGCGACGGAGACCGCGGCGCAGACCGCGACGTGCGAGCCGCAATCGGAGCAGCTAGCCAAACGGACTGAAGGGACCTACTCTGGAGCTGGCAAATCAGAGAGAGTCAGCATGAGGTCCACCAGTCATTCGAGCATAGCAGCACGTAAGAAGCGACTTGAATTAGAAGCTGCAGAAGCCAAAGCCCGCCTGGAAGCAAAACTAATTGATTTACGATTAGCCACAGAAATCGCTGAACTTGAAGAGGAACAGTCTCGCAGTCACAGGTCTCAATCGATAGCTACTGCGGACACGAAAGACAAGGTTGACAAGTGGATAGAGCGGAGCAACCTGGATAATTTGGCCCCACCCACGCGCAATGACGGCAGAAACCTGCCGGTAGACGTACACCATGAGCCACCCACTGAAATCCAACAACTGGCCTACGCACTAAAAGACGCTTTTAATACCGCAGCAGCAGAAGTAAAGCAGGAAACGCTCTTGTCACGAATTAGCACAAGCAAAGACCTACCTATTTTCGGCGGCGACCCCTTAGAGTGGTTCCAGTTTAAACAATCATATGTAGAATCCACAGAGACCTGCAAATTTACGGACGTTGAAAATATATGGAGGCTACGCAGGTGTTTACGCGGTGAAGCTAAGGAGACAGTCGCTTCACTCCTGATGGGAAACACACCACCTGCAACAATAATTAGCGCACTACAGTTACGATTCGGACGCCCTGAGGTAATAGTTTCTAAGCTAGTTCAACAATTAAAGAAAACGCCACCGCTGCCTATAGCTTACCATGTCAGCATAGTCACCTTTGCAATAAAGATCAAGAATTATGTGGCTGCAGTACAGGCAATTAAGCAAGAGGATTATATACGAAGCCCGGAACTAATGACAGCTGTTATTTCAAAATGTCCGAGCACCCTTATTAGTAAGTGGACAGACTACTTCTTCTCTTACTCGGATGACAAGAGATCTAAGCTCGAAATATTCGCTGAGTTTTTGCACTTAGAAGCTTCGAAGACTGCGGCAGCTGGAGTGAGCCATATAGTGACACAGACTGAAGTTATCAGACGGAAATCAGACGACTACCGATCGCCATGCGTGCACGTGGTGAATGCAGTTGAAGCTGAGAAGTGCGGGTTTTGCAAAGAGAGTAAGCACGCTCTGGCCTCTTGTCCTAAGTTCAAGCGAGCGATGCGTCGCAATCGCTGGCATTATGTTCGCATACACAAGCTCCGCTTCAAATGTCTTCAAAGTCGACACAGTAAAGACACATGTCCAGCTAAAGATTGTGACATCGATGGCTGCAACCAAGCTCATCACCACTTGTTACACTGGCCCGCCAAGAAAGATGAGAAAAAGGACGATGACAATGATGTTGCAACTGACGTAATCGCTCACGCAGTAGTGAAGGCAAGTCGGCGACTACTACTAAAGGTTGTACCAGTGACAGTGCATGGACCGAAAAGAGCTGTAAGAACTTACGCACTGCTAGATGATGGCGCAGCTTTGAGCCTCATATCAGCTGACATCGCTGAAGAAGCTGGTCTTGAAGGCAATAAAGTTACAATGAGCGCAAAGAGTGCCTGGTCATCCAGCAAAATCACTTGTGAGGTAGAAAATATAAGATGCACGATATCAAACGTCGAAGGCGAACGGTACACTTTGCACGCACGAAAAATGAACGAGTTAGACTTAGCGACGCAAAGCATCGCACATTCGGACATAAACAAGTACGAGCACCTCCGAGACAACCAACAAGTACTCACCTACTCCGGCAACGTGAAACCGAAACTCCTCATCGGCCACGACCACTACCATCTGATGGCGCCACTACATGTCATTAACGGTCTCGTTGGTGAACCTTACGCTACGAAGACATCGTTGGGTTGGTGCGTGCATGGGTTTGTTGGCACAATAAATGGAGAAAATATTGAGAGCCCTTCATCTCCACGTACCTCAAATCCTGTGCTGCATGTGAGATCTGCTGCCGACGATGATGACATCCTGCTACATGAAGAAGTAAAACGATCGTTCGCTCTTGACGCAATTGGTATAACAAACAAACCACGTCAAAACGCTGAAGACTTGCAAGCAATTTCGATTCTTGACAATACTGCAAAGCTCGTGGATGGTCGCTGGGAAGTTGGTCTGCCATGGAGATCAGATGCAAAATTGCCCGATTCGTACCCAAATGCTTACAAAAGATTACGATTGGTAGAGAAAAAGATGATTAAGAATACTGATTTTGCTCTGCGTTATAAAGAGCGCGTAGATCATCTTTTGGTCAACGACTACGCGCGAGAGCTCAACGTCGAGAATCATGACGCGTCACGAGTGTGGTATCTGCCACACTTTGGTGTCGATAACCCAAATAAGAAGAAGTTAAGACTAGTGTTTGACGCTGCTGCAGTATCCGGAGGACATTCGTTGAATGATTATTTACTGCAAGGCCCTGATCTTCTCCAGTCACTTTTAGGGATTATGATGAGATTTAGAGAAGAACCAGTTGGAATTATCGGCGATATCAAAGACATGTTTTTGAGAGTGAAAATTATTGAGAAAGACCAACATGCATTGAGATTTATTTGGCGCGAGAATCAAGCTGAACCCATTAAAAAGTTCGTAATGACTTCATTAATTTTTGGAGCGAATTGTTCACCTTTTGTTGCCCAATATATTAAAAATAAGAATGCACTGAGATTCGTAGATGAAATGCCTGATGCTGTGAATGCTATTCTTAAGAGCCACTACATGGATGACTACGTTGACAGTCAACGAGAAGACGATGCAAGGAAGCTGATTAAAGAAATAAGCTACATATATGCAGAAGGAGGTTTTGAAATCAGAGGCTTCTTGAGTAATAACCCAAAGGTTCTCCGTGGTTTGCCTCAGACAGCATTGAATGAAAAAGCAGTAGATTTGAGCATAGAAAGCCAATCTGAACGCACCCTTGGCCTTCTGTGGTATCCTGCAAGTGACACATTTGGATTTGATTTATCTTTGAAGCGCATTCCAAAAGAACTGTTGACACTAGAGCGAAGACCGACTAAACGAGAACTACTACGAATAGTAATGTCGATTTTTGACGTATATGGTTTCCTTGCGCCGCTCACGATTAAAGCAAAGATAATTTTACAGGCTACGTGGAAGACCAATATTCACTGGGACAACAGAATATCAGAAAATTCATTCGCATCATTTAGAGACTGGATGTCACACCTCATGAAACTTCAAGATTTGCGCATTCCGAGATGGTACTCACGTTCGACAGAAAAGAGTTTTGACTCAACGAGTGACGATGAAAAAGCGTACGAACTTCACATTTTTTGCGATGCATCCCCAACTGCTTATGCTGCAGTTGCTTATTGGCGCATTACATCGAAGAAAACGCACACAGACAACGTCCTGTCGCCCATTCTTACCTCTTTTGTAGCAAGTAAATGCAGGGTCACGCCTGTCAAAGCGATAACAATACCACGCCTGGAGCTGCAGGCTGCTCTAATTGGAAGCCGACTAGCTGAAACAATCCAAACTGCTCACAGATTGTCCACAACAAAACGATATTTCTGGACAGATTCCACAACTGTTTTACATTGGATACGAAATGATACCAGAAATTATAAGACATTTGTCGCAAATCGACTTGGAGAGATTGATAGTTTGACGAAAATAAATGAGTGGAACTATATACCCACATCACTGAATCCAGCAGATAAAGCCACGAAGATACTAAGCTATGAACTAAAAAACGATTGTGAATGGTTTAGAGGACCTGACTTTTTGCTCGACAAACGTGAACACTGGCCTACAGAGCCTACAGAAAGGCAAGAGATCAATGATGACATTTTGGAGATTTGTACCGTTTACAGTATCGAGAAGTTAGAGTTGCCTGTTCCAGATCCCGTACGTTTTTCGTCGTGGCTAAGACTGCTTCGAAGCACCGCTGCTGTATTATTGTTTAGTAAAAAGTGTCAAAAGAACACAAACATCAAGACGATAAACTGTCAACTTCTTGAAACTGCAGAGCGCTTACTTATGAAACACGCACAGAGACAAACATTTCAAGAAGACATTGCTCGTATTAGTCAAGGAAAAGAGATCGAGCGAAACAGTCGATTGAGAAAACTCACGCCTTTCATAGATAAAAATGGCTTATTACGCGTCGATGGGCGCATAAATGCGGCACAGGACGTAGACGACGAGGTGAAGAATCCTGTAATTTTGGATGGACGGTGTCATATAACTAGGCTGATTGTAAAGCGTTATCACGAACAAGCTGCTCATGCTGGAAATAAAATGGTGATAAATGAGTTAAGACAAAAGTACTGGATAATTAACTTGAGACCTACCGTCCGGAGAATAGCATCTCAGTGCTTAATGTGCCGCAAGAGAAAGATCACTCCGACTCCTGCTAGATTAGGAGACTTACCTGAAGCAAGGCTATCTCATCATGAAAGACCTTTCACACACTGTGGAATTGATTTGTTCGGACCAATCGACGTCGCCGTTGGAAGACAGAGAGTGAAGCGATATGGAGTTATATTTACTTGTATGACAGTTCGTGCTATTCACATCGAAATAGTAACATCACTCACAACAGATTCCTTGATCATGGCATTGAGAAGAATGGCAGCGCGACGAGGTTGGCCACGACGCTTGTATTCTGACAATGGAACAAACCTTAGAGGGGCTGAGACTGAGCTAAAAAAGGCCTATCAAGAAATACTTAGCTCGGGAATTGTTCAATCTGAAGTCGTGAATCGAGGAGTAGATTAGTACTTCATTCCGCCCGCGAGTCCTCATATGGGTGGAGCATGGGAAAGGCTGATCAGAAGTATAAAGACTGCTCTACGAGTAATTCTTAAGGAAAGAGCCCCACGGGAAGAAGTTCTCATGACCCTGTTGATGGAAATAGAGAACATGATTAACAGTAGACCACTCACTCATGTTTCAGTGGACCCGTCGAGTAAAGAAGCCCTAACCCCTAATCATTTTCTTTTAGGTTCCTCCTCAGGTCTCCCCGTGTCCGGGGCATTCTCCGACGTTGACCTCTGTTCCCGCAAGCAGTGGCGGATTGCACAGAGACTAACCGATATGTACTGGCAACGCTGGCTGAAGGAGGTCCTACCTACGATGCTGCCTCGTCAAAGGTGGAACCAAGATGAGAGATCTCTGCGTGAAGGCGACGTCGTTGTAATAGTGGACCCGAATCTACCACGAAATACATGGCCGATGGGCGTGGTCGAAAAGGCGCATCCCGGACGCGATGGTCGTGTCCGTGTGGTGGATGTGAAAACCAGCAGGGGACGGTTTCGACGCCCAACTACCAGAGTGGCGCTTCTTCCTGTGGATGAGGAGTGCTGATGCACTGGGGGGGAGGATGTAGACGACGCGCCTCCTTACTCAGCTCTATTATTTTTTACTTTGAAGTTTTGTGTTTTGATTTTTTGCTTTTGTCACCTGTGAAAAATTTTGGCTGCGAGCGAATTAAATATTTTAATCTCCGTTTATATCGAGTCTTGTGATTTGGACCGACCCATAGCTTACAATGAGTAAATCACCTTTAGAAAACTTTTGTTTGTAACTAGCTTTTGATATTTTTTCCCGCCAGCGCCGATTTTTTTTTTTTTACTTTGCCCGTAAGGTCAGGTTAAAGTCTCTAGGACCATACCGCCATGTCTTACGTAGTTTTTATTTGATAGTGTAATATTCCATTTTATTATACTTTTGTTGAGAATGAGGGTCAACAGCAACAAGCCAGACCCTCTCCTAGTGCTTCAATAAAGTGGTGGAACTTTATTCAAGCTTTCCATGGACTTTTTGTGAGAAAATAAAAAGCAATGTTTTCCCTATTTTGTTTCATTTGCCTACACTCGTGCACGTTAACGAACACATAATGGTTAATATTCTACCGATATTACACGTGATCACGCGAAATAACACTTGTTTGGAAAATAAAACAAAATCGAACTGTATCACTTTTCACTTCCCGCCAAAAAGTCCCGCCAGCGCCGAACGATAGAACTGTATTTTTTTTTTATTTGCCTGTTTGGGCATGCTAAAGTCTCTAGGACTATACTGCCTTGCCGTGGGCGTTGCGCAACGTAGATAGTTATTGCAACTGTCTATCGGCTCAATAGCCGTTAGCGGCTATCGTACTCCGACGAAACTATCTATTTCTTGGAAACTATCTATTTCGCGAATGCACTGCGCGGCACGCGCACGACAACGTTCGGTAATTCTCGCTACTTGCTAAAACTGCTCTCGGCATAATTCGGAAGTCGCACGCGGTTCGAACGAAACAGAAAATGAAATCGCTTAGTCACATTCACACGTTGCTATTTAACTTTCAACTTTAACTCGTATGAAATAAGGACACAAACTATAGATGTAACATACTGTTTGTGTTCAATTGAAAAGAAATTTGAAGTGTGAATATCGTATCGAAGAGAAAGTGACCTTGACCCAGTCGAATTCAATTAGTCTGTTGATGCGGTGTTGTTTTTAGACACCATAATTATCGCTGATTTTCGAGTTCACAAATGTGTAAAAATGTAAGATAATACAGCGTAAAGACGTACCTACCTACTTACTATAGTGATAAAACTTTATTAATATAGTAATTGGGTAAGTAAGTATTTCCAAGAGTTGTTGTAAACAGTGAATAAAAAGTTTTTGATTATATTTGTTTTGGTGAAGTGTAGTTAAAAAACAATTAGATTTAAGAATGTAAATATACTATGAAGTGTAGATAATGAACAATTCGATTAAGGAGTGTAAATATACTGTAAATAATAATTTAAGTAATAAGGACATTGTACATAAACTAAACTATTAAGTGAATTTATAAAACTATACATAGTGCATAATGTCGCGAATTAACGCGAGTGTGCTATGGGACTTTTTTTAAAAAGACGACACTACTAAGAAGGCTAATTGTACATTGTGCGGTGACAATTATAGTTATAAAACATCTACGGGGAATATGAAGTGACATTTACGTAAGAAACATTTGGATGCTTACGAAAGAGTCGCTTCGAACCGCGAAATAGCGATAGGACAGGATAGCACCTTGTAAAAAAACCGCTATCAAAATAGATAGTTTTAAAAACCGCTATTGAAATTCAATAAATAGTTGCGTTTCGTTGCCCGATAAAGCCGCTAAGACCCACCTCTACGTGTAGATAGAACTGAAAAACGCTTTTTTTTTAACAGTTATCAGCAACAAGCAGGACTCTCTTCTAGTGCTTCAATAAAGTGGTGGACCTTTATTCAAGCTTTCCATGGACCTTTTGGGAGAACATAAGAAGCAATGTTTTCTCTAATTTGTTTCATTTGCCTACACTCGTGCACCTTAACGAACACATAATGGGTAATACTCCACCGATATTATACAGATCACACGAAATAACACTTGCTTGGAAAAGACAACAAAAGCGAACTGTATCACTTTTCACTTCCCGCCAAAAAGTCCACTGTCAAACGCGCACCGCGTCACCCTAGGGATGTACCACTACCATTAGGGAGTTCCATCACGCACAGCGAATCGATGACCGCCGGTAACTGTACGTATCATTAAAGTTGATATATATAACAATAATAAACGGGTATTCAGGGTAATCAGGCCAGGATATAATAGGTGCTGTCCCGTCCCCCGTCCTCGGCTGAGAATGAGAACGAATCGTGTATATTTGTACTTATAGGTACCTATAATTTTGTGTGGCAAACAAGCGCAGGTTTCAGAAAGGATTTTTTAATAAAAAGAGCCACTAAAAGACAAAATGCAATTTATTTCGTTTTAAAACGTAAACAATAATATAATAATACTCGTGTTAACGAAACATCCCGCCACGCGAATGGCCCCTTACACCACGGAACAGCGAGTCTGTGCCCGTGCTTACGTTACAACTACACCGCCGCGCCCCGCCTCGTTCAGCGAGCGACGGCGGGACGCGCGGCTGCTCTTAACATTAGTGTCTTTTAGAATACAGGACGGCTGAAGGCCCACTACGACCGATACCTTGCGACCCTCTTTTGTAGAATAGCAAAACGTCGCGCGTCATTATTGTCGTAGTGAGCTTTGAACCCTATGAAGTAAGTATACGCCTATGTATAATTAGCGAGGCGAGAGCGTCGCCGTCCGCCGTCACAGTCCGCGAGCCGAAGCCGCCCTCGATCCGACCCGACTTGGAATGTATCATTATGTAGTCGACGAACAATTATGTATCTATAATAAATTATGTTCTAGTGCGTTCGTCTCGGTGGCTCGGTGGCTCGGTGGCTCGGTGGCTCGGTGGCTCGGTGGCTCGGTGGCTCGGTCGATGAGTTTTATTGGCTTGGCGGAGGCGACGCCCTCGACTTCAAGTATTAAAAATACAAAATAGATTAGACTAACGCAGAATTCTCAGTTACACTATAACAGACGATTATTTATTTATTAATATAGTTATTTCATATATAGGTACTGTTCAACATTCATACACAATTTTATTCTCTAAAGTCATAGACCATAGCGAGCGCAGTGGATGTAATTTTTTTACTTGTACCCCCCGTACCATCGACTCCAATGATGAAATAACGCTCGGCTCCCGGCGTGGTGTCGCCGACGTCGTTACTCGAGACATAAGGATTTTTTAAATATTTTAATTAAATAGAATCAAGTGTATAAAATACTTGGTACTACTAGCACTTCAAATCAGTTGCGACTCTTGTAGCATGGCTAATAGAAGGCAAACCGCTCCAAACCTCGGTTACGACTTACGTACAGTGAACGGAAAGAAACATGGAAACCACTTGTTCAAGGAAACAGCGCGCATCTTGGCACAAGATTGCATACAAACTCACACGTCGGACATCCGTCGCTGACAATGTGTTGTGCTCCGGGCGCCGGGACTAAAGTCGCCATATTATTATATGACCTATACGTAAAGGTTTATGAAGTCAATCTTCATACAAAGTGCGCTCGAGCAACGCACACAGACACCGCTCGCGGACACGATATCTCAGCACAGGTGAGCCCAGTGCGAGCGCGAGTGCCATCCGCTTGAGACAAGCGTCTGAGAACTTTTTTGTGCAAAAAAGGAGCAACAAAAAAAGTTATTATAACTGTTCAGTGAATTGTTGTTTATATTCAACATTAAACGGTGAATTGTCGTTTGTTAAGCTACCAGTTGTTTCAGATAGGTAAATAGGTGTTTGCTTGTATTTCGATGGTTCGCTTTAACGTAACACAGAACCGTTAGGTAGGTAGGTAAGCGCCCGGCCGCGGCAAAATTCGGTAAAAATGTACGTCAACCGACACCGTTTTTCAACAGGCAACCAAATTAGTTCGCGGCACGATTGGCGAGCCCCGCCCACCGCGGCATGATTTGGTTTGGGGCATTTTTGGGCGCTGAGAGATTTCTCTGTTTCTTTCTGTTCACTGCTTACGTATAGTAGTTGACCAAGAATTAATATTGGGCGCCTCTATATTGTGAATTGAAATAAATAAAGAATGCTGGCGATGTCGATCCCGCGTGGAGCCTCGCGCCCACAGAGTATATAATAATATTATCACAAACCGGATCCACTCGCACGACACATACGGTACTCGTGCAGAAGTGTTCCCATTTCAGCACCTATGTTTGGAGCACCGATGATATTACATTTTGAGCACCTATGTTTGGAGCTCATATGATATTACAATTTGAGCACTACACATATCTTACAACTTTAAAACACAATATCGATAACATTAGCAGTTTAATTTTCCAGAATGTTACTAAATTATGTAAAACATATATACAAATTTGCAATAATTTGATCAGATACCTATGCACCTATTATAAATACACAAATGGAAATTTTGAATATTTAACACATACATATGTTTAATTATCATGCAGAGTTGAGTAGAGTTGGCCGCGGGTTTTCTAAAGTTTTGTGTGTTGTCATATCATACACAATACACAAATTGTCCTATTTACCATACAAATCAACACATGTCTCTTGATTAAACATAATTATTCAAACTATAACCACAGAATACTAAGGGACAGAAGCATCACTCCGCAAAGAAATTTAAACAAATAGCGACTCTTGCTATGACGCAATTAAATTCAATTCAGCTCGCGTACCGCTGTATACCTACCAGTCATATTAATCTACAGAGCGCCTCTCTTTCTATCGCGCCGCTCTTATCTCTTCTGACGCGCCACGTGTAACGACGCGCGACCCGCCGTCGGTGTCCGGCTATGTACTTGTAGCTTCGTACCTACAGTGCGGAGTGCGCTAGGCCTGGTATAACAGATATTATAAATTTAAAGTAGGTACATACAAGCCAAGTGGTTGTATAATTAATTAGAGAATAACTATGTGCTGTTGGAGCAAAATATGTTTAACTGCAAACCAAGTTATAATTATCATTTGAACAATACACTTTCTTCTCCTGGTACTTTGTCCTGTACAAATGTTAATGCATATAAAACATACTCGTACACATCAAAGTTACAACATGGCCCATATAATATTTGCTACGGATATATCCGATTATATTGTATACCCCATCTCTAGAAGCTACCGCGCCGTAGGTGCTCAAACGGGAGTAACTTTGGTGCTCAATTCATTGGTGCTCAATTCATTGGTGCTCAAATGAGAACGCTTCCTCACCGCCTTGCACACGCCGATATCTCTACTTACAGACATGGGTACAATATTGTCGCTCGCGGCCGCGACACTCGCCTGTCGGGACCACTGAGGTACACATGCCAATATAACGTTAAACTAATACCGAGTGTCGCGCCGCGCCCGCTGCGTGCCCGCACCCGCGCCGCAGCGCCGTCACCTTTGTACTACTCACTGTGCTAACGCAGAATAGTCGTCGACTCGCGACGCCCGCGCCCGCCGCCCGTCACGCGGGAGCCGCGACGCCCGCGCCCGCCGCCCGTCACGCGGGAGCCGCGACGCCCCCGCCCGCCGCCCGTCACGCGGGAGCCGCGACGCCCGCGCCCGCCGCCCGTCACGCGGGAGCCGCGACGCCCGCGCCCGCCGCCCGTCACGCGGGAGCCGCGACGCCCGCGCGCCGGCGGCCAAATGCGAATAAAGGCAACGATACTACTCGTCATCAATTTTGAGGTAGGTTGGCGAATCACATTCAGGAGGGCGACGCCCCCTCCCACCGATCGTGCGAACCGCTCATAATTTATAAAAATGATTATCATGCGGCCAGTGCGGCGCCAGCGGGGCGACGCCCGGGGGCGCGCGGGGCGCGCGGGGCGGTCACTCGTCGTTCTCTGGGCCGGCGGGCGGCGCGGGGGGCGCGGGGTCGCGCGCGGGGCGGGGCGGGTCGCAGAGCGCGGTCCACTCGCCCTCGGGCTCGTACAGGCACTCGACGCACGAGAGGAACTCCTTCCCGTCGAAGCCGCCCACCGCGTACAGCGCGTCCGCCAGCACGGCCAGCCCCAGCCCCGCGCGCGCGCGCCGCAGCGCCGCGCCCGCGCGCCAGCCGGCCGCGCCCGCGCCGGCCGCGCCCGCGTCGCGCGCCGCCAGCCACTCCGTGCGCCGCAGCGACGCCGCGCCGTCCGAGCCGCCCGCCGACACCAGCCGCCCGCGCCACACGCAGCCGCCCACCGAGCGCCGCGCCGTCGGCAGCGCCGGGCCCGCGCGCCAGCCGCCCTCGCCGCCCAGCGCCAGCCGCTCCGTGCTCGCCAGGCAGTGCCACGCGTCGCACCCGCCCAGCGCCCACAGCGCGCCCTCCCACACCACGGCGGCGCACTGCGCGCGCCCCGTCAGCAGCGCCGGCGCGTCCGCCCACGCGTCGCGCGCAGGCGAGTAGCGCAGCACGCGCCGCAGGTTGCTCCCGCCCGCCCAGCCGCCCACCACGTACAGCGCGCCCGCCGCCTCGTCCGCCGCGGCGCCCGCGTGCGACAGCGCCAGCGGCAGCCGCGCGCGCGCGCGCCAGCCGCCGCCCTCGCCGTACGCCTCCACCGAGTCCAGCTCGGCGTGCCCGTCGCTGCCGCCCAGCACCCACACGCAGCCGCCCAGCACGGCGGCCGGGAAGCGCGCGCGCGGCCCGCGCATGTCCGGCAGCGGCGTCCACGTGTTGGTCGCCGGGTCGTAGGCCTCCGCCGAGCGCAGCACGCGCGCGCGGTCGTACCCGCCCAGCGCCAGCAGGCGGCCGCCCAGCGCCGCGGCGCCGTGCGCGCAGCGCGGGTCCGCCAGGCGCGCGCGCCGCTCGCCGCCGGGCGGCTCGGCGCCGAGCGCGCCGCCGCGCGCCACGCCGCCGCCGCCGGCCGCCACGTCGCTCCACAGCACGCGCGCCGCCGCCAGGCGCCCGCGCAGCGCCAGCAGCGCGCGCGTGGCGCCGCCCGGCGCGCGCCGCGCCGCCAGCACGGCGCTCTCGGCGCGCGCGGCGCGGGCGCCCAGCTCCAGGCCGGGCAGCGCGCGCGGCGCGGGCGGCGCGGGCGCGGCGCGGCGCGCGAGCTGCTCGCGCCGGTACAGCTGCAGCTCGGGCGCGTCGCCGCGCGCCGCCGGCAGCTCGCCGCAGTCGCGCAGCTCGCCGCGCCCGTCCACGTACACCAGGTGCGTGCGCGCGCACAGCTCCGACACCTGCGGCGCGCGGGCGGGGGCGGGGTGAGCGCGGGGCCGGGCCGGACCGGGCCGGGCCGGGCCGGGCCGGGTCGGTACTCAAGTTCAACTTCAAAGTTCTTTATCAGTTATTTTTCTTTTATCAGTTTTTGTTTCAGTTTTCGCATCACAGACGCACGTAATCAATTATTAACTTAGCCAATTATTACAAGGACTCTACCACCGTAACGGAAGGTACGGCATGAAACTGAAGGTCTTTTCTTACGAACATACATTATATTTTCATAAATATACAGAGAAGGTAAAGTTAATACTTACATTAATTTGTTTAAATAAATAAATAAATAAAGACTTCTCTTAATGATTCGCGAGGACCCAACTCATAAATAGCGCGAACCGCCCACTTTTGTAAAATAAAAATAGCTTCTATATCCGCGGCAGACCCCCACAGCAAAATGCCATATGACATTAAGCTGTGGAAGTATGCAAAGTAAACTAACCGAGCCGTAGCTTTATCTGTTAATTGCCTAATTTTACTAACCGCATATGCAGCAGAACTAAGTTTTCCTGATAGAGCATCGATATGAGAACCCCACTGCAACTTGGAGTCTATTCATTATCCTTTCTATCTACTTTATAAGTCATTTACGTACACTAAGAACAAGAGCGGCCTAAAAATTGATCCCTGTGGTACACCCGTTTGGGCTAGAGATCTGGATCTCTAAAGTGTCCCATAAAGTGACGCCATTTATACCAAGTTTTTGCTGCCTGTCAGTTAGGTAGGACTCTACAAGATCCAGAGCAGTTCCACGAGTTCCGTAGTGGTGGAGTTTACGAAGCAGAGTACCGTGCTCTACACAGTCAAAAGCCTTGGAGAGGTCACAAAAAACTCCAATGGCATCCTGTGAACTCTCCCAACCTTCAAGCACATGGGTAACTAAATGTACCCCGACATCAGTTGTTTTTTTTTTTTTTATTGGGTTCACTAAACTGGACGACACTCTTAACTTACAAAAATATAACACATACATTGTTTTTGTTATTGAGTGTACGACCTTCTTGAGGTGAACACAACATGCTAATATTACACTCTTTGAGATTAGGGAACTAATAATATTAAGGATACTATACATATAATAACGAGTGGCCTAAATGAATGAGGGAAAGATTTTACAAATAAGAAAGAAAAATTAAGATGTTAAATTAATTTTGATAGAGTGGATTGATGTGTTGAAGATGTCCACATCGTGACATATTTTATTGTAAGCCAAGCACATTCGGCGCAACGGAGAGTGCTGAGCATAATTGGTACGACATAACGGAAGATGGAATGTTTTTCTGTTTCCGAGACGGCTGCATGTGCGCGGTACGTTGAGATTAATTTTAAATAATTAATCAGGGCTGTCAATTTTTCCACTTATAATTTTATAAAGAAACACGATATCGGCAACGTTCCGTCTGAGTTCTAATGAGGTCATTCTATAATGAGTAAGCCTAGTGTCATATGAAGTTAGGCTGCTGCATTGGTTGTTAGCATAGGATAGGTGGTATAAAAATTGTTTTTGAAGTCTCTCTAAACGATTTATGTGCACAGTATATGAGGGGCTCCAGATGGGACTGCAATATTCCAGAAGTGAACGAACGTAGCAATTAAAAATTAAAATCGAATATACGGAGTCTTTGAAAAATTAGTTTGCCTTATTACGAATCCTGCCAAACGTGCTCCTTTTTTCGTGATGCAGTCAATGTGCTCTCGGAAGTCCATTTTTGTGTCCACTATAACACCCAGGTCACGAATGCTCGATACTTCACTTATCGGGATGTTGTCGATATAATAAGTAGCTGGCAGAGGGTCTCGTTTCCTCGTGAATTTCATATGGTAGCATTTAGATGTGTTAAGTACCATCTTGTTATGCAAACACCAATAACTAATATTATCCATATCCTTTTGCAAAGCTAATAGATAGGCTTGTTGATCTGCTTTTCGTGAAACCGAACTGATTCTCGTTCAATATTCTGTGTTCGTTAAAGTGACACAATAGTTTTTTTTTTATAATAATATTTTTGATAGTTGCCGTAGTATGACTTTTTCAAATATCTTGATGATTTTTTTTCCCCTTCGTATGGTTTTATAGTCATTATGATCTCCATTTTTATTACAATGTAGCCAATTGATTAGGTTAATAAGCAATTTACATTTAACTGAAACTGATTAGATAAACTAATACTAAGAATGTGTCCATTAACACTTTCCTTATTGTCTCTATTAAGGCGAAGACACTTTGTTCTTGTGTTCTGTATGGGTAGCACTCGTACTACATTACACTAATTCACTATCACTAGACACTACACAAACTCGAACGGTTTTGTTCTTTTAAGTGTTCTCACTGTATCCGCGTGGTCGAGGAGCTGGACTGCGTCGACGTTCACATGATGATGAAGCCTATGTTCGTGGGCTTCGGCATATTTTTCAATAACTTTATCGACGAACTCTACGTTAAGATCCAGATGGAGATCGTCGTTTCTAATGTACCAGGGTGCGTTCACAATTTCCCTTAATACTTTATTCCGGAAGCGTTGTATGATTAATATATTGCTTTGTTTGGTGCAGCCCCACAGCTGTATACCACAAGGCCAAACTGGCATTAGGACTTGTTTGTATAGTATCAATTTGTTGTATGTTGACAGCGTGGAGTGCCTTCCAAGCAGCCAATACATTATTTAAAAGCGTAAATCTAATTCTTATTTTTTCTTTTTGATGATGATGATGTAGGTCTATAATTCGAGCGGTCAGTTTTACTTCACTTGAAGTTGGGACTAACTTTATGTACGAGCCAATACAGTTCGTAAAGCAATTTTCCGATACCGCGTAGGTAAACAAAATGTATAACGGAGCTCACAGAAAGTAAATTCAAATTACGCGTTAAGAATGTTCTAATGAAAAAAGCATACTACACTGTTCGTAATTACATAGAAAACAAAGATACTTGGAACATTCCGCTTCTGCCAAGTAGCCAACTGGTACATAAGAAACATAACATTGTCGAAACCTAATTAATAAAATTGTAACAAAATCTCTAAATAGTGCCCCTCAGTTTCTTGCCGATTTTCTGAGTAGTGGTTCTTCTTCCGATACGGTGGTAGAGTCATTGTGATAATTTGACGTTCATAAGTGCGGCTGTGATACCAAAATGATTAAAGAGATTTTGATTTTGATACAACTACAACCGGGTCACCGTCAACGACGAAAGGCCCCAACACTACTTTTTTTCGTCAAATCGAGGAATGAATCTCGTCGGGGAATGATACTCACGTCGGAGTAGGGCTGGTCGCGCAGCCAGGCCAGCGCGGCGTCCGCCACGGCCAGCGGCGCCTCCTGGCCGCCCTCGGCGCTCGACTCGCGCATCATCTCGATGCGCAGCTGCGGCAGCGCGGCCAGCGCGCCGCTCTCGCACACCTCGTCGAACTGCAACGGGAGCGGGGGCGGTGAGGCGGGGCGGGGCGCGCGGGGCGCGGGGCGCGGCGCGCGGCGGTGCACTCACGTTGTCCGCGATGAAGGCGTCGAGCGCGGCGAGGTGGTGCGGCGCGAGGTCGGGCAGCGCGCGCACCTCGAGGCAGGCGGGCGGCGCCAGGCGGCGCAGCAGGCGCTCGGCGAGGTGGGCGCGCGCCGGCTCCACGCGCAGGCGCCACGCGGCGCGGTACAGCGCGCGCGCGGCGGCCGCGTCGCGCACGCGCAGCCGGCCCGAGTACGCGTACTCGACGAGCGCGC
This sequence comes from Petrophora chlorosata, assembly GCA_951640565.1. Classification (NCBI taxonomy): domain Eukaryota; kingdom Metazoa; phylum Arthropoda; class Insecta; order Lepidoptera; family Geometridae; genus Petrophora; species Petrophora chlorosata. The sequence continues at coordinate 13,021,472 of OX621210.1, forward strand.
GCAGCGCGTCGGGCGCCACGTCCTCGACGCGGTAGTGCGCGGGCGGCGCAGCGGGCGCGGGCGCCAGCGCCTCCAGCAGGTAGGGCGAGGCGGCGGCCAGCACGGCGCGGTGCGCGGCCACCTCGGCGCCGCCCGCCACCAACACCACGTCGTAGTGCTGGCGCGACTTGCGCAGCGCGTTGAGCGCCGCCAGCGCGCGCGCCGGCGCCCCCGCGTCCTCCAGCGAGAGCTCCTCCTCCGCCGCCGCCGCCTCGTCCTCCGACGAGCCGCCGCTGTCCGACGAGCGCGCGCCCCGCCCGGCGCGTCGCGCGCCCCCGCCCTCTGCGACACATCGTGACTTGTTGTTACATATGTACCTACCTACGCACCACTAGCGTGTCGACCACTTTACACAACTGAATTTAAAATAACATTTCTTCTTCTTCATCATTGAAGCTTCGAGGATTTGAATCCCTTCCAAGATTGGTACCATCGGGTGTGCCACAGAGCTCCCATCTTGGACTTCTGTTCTTCCTCGTTTTTGTAAACGATTTGTGCACAAATTTAACATCTAAGTATCAAATGTTTGCAGACGACCTCAAGCTGTACAGAGAAAATCATACACATGTTGATTTAACACTTCTGCAAAGAGATATTAACAAGATCAATGACTGGTGTATCTGCAACAAAATGGTACTTAACTCATCAAAATGTTTCTATTTAAAATTTACTAGAAAGCGGAATCCTGAACCTCCAATGTCTTACTTTATTAACAATATTCCAATAACAGAGGTTTCAAGCATGCGTGACCTGGGTGTTATAGTCGATGCTAAGTTAGACTTTCGAGAACATATATAGACATCATTACCAAAAAGGGATCACGCCTAGCGGGCTTTGTAACCAGACAATCTAAGTTTTTTAGGGACGTTGAAATTCCTATTGTTTTTTAATTGTTACGTACGCAGCTGTGCGAGATAGCACGCGAAGTGAGTCTGTGGACGTGACTATGGAAACACTGTTTTACGAGAATAATTATGTTTTATTCACCACTAGTTTTAATGATAAATACTATTAATTAATGATGATAATGCTGCTAAATAAACTATTGCTAATGAATGCCCCGGTTGCTGATCGGAGGTGCACTGACGCGGGCCGCGACCGCCGCGGGCCGCGTGCAGTAAGTATTGCTGCCTCAGCATGTGTTCGATTGCATCGAACATGCTCCCGAGGGCAAAAAAGATGAGAAAGATAAAATGAGGATGCTACAAAGATAATAGTTAGGTGATACAAGATGATAAACAATAGTATGCTTATGCTAAATGATAGGTTAGTTATAATTTTGAATGAAATTGAATAACAAGATGATAAAACATTTGTTTCTTATTAGCTAAGACGAATCAAACTATAGTACTACTCGTCGACGCGAAATATAGAGTGTTTATTCGCGACGGGTGAGGTCGACCTATCTTGCTTCTTTAAACGCAAACTTGACCACCGCTTCCCTACTGTAGGCTCACGCGCACTGACACTCACACTTGTTCCTTGTTCGGACAAGGAGATATCACCCGCACTCACACTAGAGCTTTGCTCTTGTACCGATCGCTTTACACTGATATCACTCACACATACACTACTGCTAGGGCCTCTCTCGGCCAGCTCGAGCGGGGGCTCGGGCGAGCTCCGCACCCGCCTGCCTCTTCGCCACAGGAACCACAGGAACACTGCGACTGCTGCTGCTAACAATCCGTACGATAGTACATAGTTGTGAATACCGTGGACCGTTACGATATCTGTTTGTTGAGCCGTTTCCTTTAATGATTTTATCTGGTCTCCGAGGATGCTTAAGGAGATATTGATCTGAGAATTTTCATCATCTAAATCTGAGTAATCTGGAATAGGCAGAGCTGTACTGACCAATTGATGTAACGGATTGATCTTGCTTTGTAAAATATTAGGCTTATGATTGAGCGTATTTTTAATTGTTTGGGTGTTAAAAGATGTAAGTTGATCTGGCCATGGTATATTTCTGTCATTGTGTCTAATAAGGTATCTTGAATTCTTCTTAAGTTTTGTATTAAGTTATTACTGGCTATGGCTGCTATAGTTACCTCTTGTATAAGATTAATTTCATTCTGTAAAATATTTGTTACGTTATCCAATCTATTTATATGTCGATTTATAATTTTATGCTGGCTTTCAATTGTCTTTTCTGTTCGCTTTAATATGTTAAATTCTGCCTCTACAATAGACGTCTGGTTCTTCCAAAGCTGAGTCAAGTGATTTTGATTCTGATGCACAAGTTCAATGTCACGCTCGTATTTTTCTGCGAAACTCTGGTCGAGTACTCCGAATAGAGAGTTAGCCACGGAGCCGACCGCGTTGATAAGCCCACGACGCATTCTCGACCGAGCGTCATGTTGCTGATTCAACAACAGCTGATTATAATATTGCAGTTCATTGTAGTCGTGACGTATTTGTAATAAGATAGTCTGACAATGGCTCGATTCCGTCATTTTTGTGCATATTTGTTCTAAATAATTAGAATAATCTTTTGCTGCTGTATTTCCTTGCCAATAAGGAGACATGTCATAATAGGCTACGACTTTCTAATTGTCGCGAATGAGATGCATTTTCCCCACAGAGTCGAAATATAAAGTCTGATTGTTACTAAGCTGCTTCTGCTCATACGCTGCTTCCGAAGACGATAAGACACTCATAAAAAATATAAGTGACAATGCTACATTGACCATTTTAGGGAGAATTTTTGTGCTACGCTGCGTTCTGATTTTTGCTTCGCTGATTCACCGTTATGCTGCTCTTGCTGCCTTTCGTTTGCTTCTTCGATAGGTAATCGTGATAATCTTATTGCCGGTCTCTTCATATAGCCATTTTTAGTTTTTAAAGTGACAACTCTTACGTAGCTGTCTTTTCCGGGGTAGACTTCGACTACTCGGCCTACTGGCCACTTCCCTGCTGGAAAATTGTCGTCGTGAATTGTGACTAAATCTCCAACTTTCAGATTATCTTGTGGTTTTAACCATTTGCTCCGAACAGATAGCTGGCTAAGATATTCTGTCTTCCACCGTTTCCAAATGTCTTGGAATATCTTGTTCGCTAGAAACCACCTTGTTCTAGCATCTTGAGCTGTTTCGAGGAGAGTCGTATCGGCTCGCTGGTTGAGAAAATGCGCTGGGGTTAGGAAATCAAGGTCCTCAACATTTTCGGATAGTGGGCAAAGTGGCCTTGAATTAAGAGTAGCTTCAATTTGTGCTAGGATGGTGCTGTACTCTTCGAAAGTTAAGGCCTGCTCTCCAATAACCCTTTTCAAATGCTGCTTTAAACTTCGAATTGATCTTTCCCAGATTCCTCCAGCACTTGGCCAAGATGGACAGTTCCAATGCCATTCTATGCTCATCTCTGCTATTTCTTTGTAAAAACTTTCACCAAAAGTTTGTTCCAGCTGCTGGTATTCTTCTTGTAAAATCCTATTACAACCTACAAAGTTGGTAGCGTTATCCGAATAGATGTGTTTCGGGGTTCCTCGACGCGCCGCCATGCGACGCAGAGCTGCTATGAAGGAGGAACTGCTTAGATCGGAGACTAATTCTAAGTGCACCGCTTTTGTCACCATGCATATAAACAAGGCGATATATCCCTTCGATGTTTTGATCCCTCGTCCTTTATTGGCTTTCACAGGAACGAATCCCGTCAAATCAATTCCTGTGTGGTAAAATGGTGGGGCCGGGTTTGTTCGATAGCTTGGTAGATCACCCATTATTTGCTGTAATTTTCTAGGTTCTCGTTTTTTGCATATCACGCAATTACGTAACTGTTTTTTAGTCGCTCGATTCCCTTTAACGATCCAGTACTTTTGTCGCAAAAGAGACAAAGTCAATCTGGCTCCACCGTGAAAAGAGAGCTCGTGAGCTTGATCTATGAGGAGCTCTGTTAACCGTCCGCTGTATGGGATAATCATGGGGTGTTTCATATCCTCGCTTATGTTAGCATTTTTGATTCGCCCTCCCACTCTTAAAATGTCCTCTTGATCCAAAAATGGATTCAAGCATGCTAATTTGCTGTCACTCGATAGATTTTGTTGTCTTTTTAAATGATCGATATCAGCTGAGAACTCGGTATATTGTACATGTTTTATTATTAATGACTTGGCTTTCCTCAGGTCTTGTAATGTGAGATACGTCGGTTTTTGTTTCAATGAAGGAGTGATTGCACGTAATATCCAAGCTAGTATTCGTGTTATTTTAATAAATCATTAATAATGTTTGAAGTCTGGATGGTATTTTGAATGACGTACGCTTGTTTTTTGATCTCTAGATTGGTTTCATAGGTTAGCTGCTGTTTGGGTTTGAACCCCGGGTTTGATAACCACTCTGGACCGTGCCACCACAACGAGTTCTCTTTCAATTGCGATGACGACTGCCCTCTACTAGCCGCGTCAGCTGGATTCTCCTTTGTTTTAACGTAATGCCATGACTCAGGTGGCATTAAAGTATTAATTTTCTTGACACGGTTAGCTACAAAAGGCTTCCAACGGTCTGGACTGCCCTGTATCCAGCTGATTGCAACCATCGAGTCGCTCCATCCAAATATCTTTGTTTCAATGCTGTCGATGGTGTTAGTAACTTTTGTCATGAGTTTAGCTAATAATTCAGCTGCACATAATTCCAACCTCGGCAGTGACACCTCTTTTTTATTGGGTACTAACCGGGTTTTGGCTGCTACGAGCACTACCGATGCTTGAGTTTCCGTAACTACTCGTGCGTATATAACACAGGCGTATGCTTTTGTGGATGCGTCACAGAACCCATGCAATTCAATGACGTTGTTCAGCTCGCTATGAAGCCACCGCGATATTTTAAAATGGTTGATGCTCTCTAAATCTGCTTTTAATTTGATCCAATCATCTTTAATTTTGTCTGGCACTAGGTCGCCCCATTGCAAATCTAATTCTAGCCATACTTTCTGAAACAGCAGTTTCATTTTTGTTGTAAGAGGGGATAACATCCCAAGGGGATCAAAAGTTTTAGATATTTCAGAAAGCAGCATCCGCTTCGTCAGCTTCGATGTGTCCGGGTTGAACTTGTCATATTGAAAGGAAAATTCATCTTTGACTGAATCCCATGTCAAGCCTAATGTTTTCGATGTATTATTATTATCGGTTTTGAATGCAAACGATGCTTGCTCGCTTTGCTGATTTTTATTTATATTCTTTAATAGTTTCTCATCGTTTGCTGACCACTTTCTTAACACGAATCCGGCACTGTTTAATACATGGTTTAACTCTGATATTTTGCGTTGTCCTTCAGTAATCATATGGGCTCCGGACACAAGGTCATCCATGTAAAACTCTTCTTTCAAGCTTTTTGCTGCGTTTGGAAAATTATGCTGTTCATCTGCGGCTAGTTTATGGAGTGTAAAAATTGCCAAAAATGGAGCTATGGTCATTACGTACGAAATAGTGGTCAATTGATAAGCTTTAATAAGCTGCTCTGGCTTTTCTCTCCACAGTATCTGCTGTAGCCTTTGATCTTCTTCGCTGATAAGTATTTGCCTATACATCTTCTCGATGTCAGCCGTGTAAGCATAACGATACTGTCTCCACTTCAGTAACAGGGCTTGCAGATCCTTTTGCAAGTTAGGCCCTTTATGCATCAGGTCATTAAGACTGTGGCCTGATGATGTTTTGGCGGACGCGTTAAAAACTACGCGTAATTTGGTTGTGCTGGATTCGGCTCTCTGCACCGCATGATGAGGCAAAAAACATTCTTTACCCTTGCTTGGTGACGCTACCTTCATATGACCTAACTGCTCATATTCGCTCATGAACTTCTTATATTGCTCCGCTAAATGTTCTTGCCTGCTCAACTTACGTTCTAGATTTCTAAATTGTGCTGATGCTATCTCTTTCGACGACCCCAATTTCTCGAGTGCTTGCTGCTCTATGGGTAGTCGAACTTCGTAACGTCCGTTCTCTAATCGCTTTGTTGTAGAAAGATAAAAATCCACGCACTCCTGATCTTTTGCTGACATGTCATTTTGCTCCTGAATATCTTCGATTTTCCAAAACTGATGGATATCTTCAATGTTATTTAAGATAACATTGCATTGAAAAGTGTTGACGCTGCCTCCACACAGTAACCATCCCAGCTGAGTCTGCTGAGCTAAGGGTTGTTTCAAATCCTGGCCTCGAATGATCCCGTCTAACATAATCATGGAGTAGATATCCGCTCCCAATAATAAATCAACGGCGCGACTTTTGTTATATTCTGGATCTGCTAAGTTGATTTGTGCTAAATGTGACCAGGTAGGTTTATCAAATGAACGATTCGGTAGATTTTTTATAAGGTTATTCATAATCAAAACATTGGCATTAAATGTAAAGTCTGTGTAAATAGATTGACAAGTTATTTTTAACATTCCCTTGCAGTTATTTTCTTTTTCTCCTACGCCAAATATTACGCCTTTACATTGCTGACGTTTCAGACCCAGTTGTTGCGCTGCTCGCTCGCTGATTAAAGATATTTGCGAACCTTGGTCGATCAAGGCTCGCATAGTATGTTGAGAACCATCTGCTGCGGTTACCTTCACCATCGCAGTCGCTAACAATATTTCGGACGCATCTCGCTGCGACACGTGAGAGTGGTTGTTGTTGTTGCTAGGCATCTCCTTTTCATTTTTATAGAAAGGCGTTTTTTCATAACTAGGGCCTGGGGTGAAGCTAGGTTTTTGCTTAGCAAAACAATCATGCAATGCGGTATGATGATTTCCAGAACACGTGTGACACCTTTTCATTGAATGGCATTTATTTCCATTATGATCGAAAATGCAGTTTATGCAATAACGCAATTGATTCACAGTTTTAAGTTTCTTTTCATTCGATAGGTCAATAAACTGCTTGCAATTGGAGAGGGCATGGTCAGCGGAACACAGTGGACATTTATTTGCTGATATATGCATTGACGTTAGTGAAGGTTTTAGCTGGTTATTAGAATAATAATTGCGTTTTGAATTATAATTATTATTAGGTGATTGAAATTGGAATGCTTTTCTGTTCATTGGCGATGATGGTAGATTATGCTGCTGCTGAGGATGCTGAAATCTCTGTCCCATGTCTTGTCTTCGTCGCGATGCTTCGAGTGACGTAAACTTATTTTCCAGGAAGTTTAAAAATTCCTGTAGCACAGGCAGCTCTCTCGAATTTTTTAATGACTCTATGTACTCTGAATAAGTCTCACTATCTAACTTTTGAGACAAGATATGCACCAGAAGAGGGTCCCACGTGCTGATGTCAACGCCAAGGTTTTTGATGGCGTGAAGGCTCTCTAACGTGACGTCATGTAGCTTTTTAATCGATGAAAATGATTGCTGCTGGACATTGGGAAAGTTTAGAAAAACGTTAGCATACGATGTAAATATGAGTTTTTTATTGTCGAATCTGTGATTTAAAATCTCCCAACAGACTATATAATTATCCGAGCTGATGGGCAGATGCTGGATTAAACGGTCGGCTTCTCCACTAACTTTAGCTTTTAAAAATTGCATTTTTTGTGCATTTGATAAAGAGGGATTTTTATGAATTGTTTCGCTGAATAGGTCCTTAAAAGAGACCCATTGATGGTAGTTTCCCGAAAATATAGGGATGTCCATTTGTGGGGTGGACTTGTCGCGGTACGATGTTGAACAGATTCTAGAGTTGATGGCCTTTCTTATGTTGTTAAATATTTTTTCGTGCTTGGTGAAGTGAAATTCATAAGCTTCATCTTCTTCTTCCAGCTCGCCGATTATCTCCCAATGTAGGTTGTCGATTGCTGTCCAACGACTTTGAAGAATTCGAAGGGCGTCCTCGAATTCCCATTTCTCTACGATGCTCTCAATTTCTGTATTTTCCACCGCTCTCATAAATGCTTTAAAATTCACAGACTGCTTACGTAACATGTCATCTAGCTTGCTATTCGATCCTTTCGATTCCAAGATCGGGGCTCTGGTCCGTTCTTGTGACTCACTGGTAGAGCCACTCGCTGCTGCTTCCTGACGGGCCTGCTGCGGTACCTCTAGTTGCTTAGATGGTCCTTGTCGCTGCTCACCTTGTTGAAATTGCTCTTCGTAACATTGATTTATCAGCCGCTTGGTCGTTAAATAAATATCTTGGGTTCGCTCAAATTCCGAATTAACAAAATATTGATGGTTCGACCTTTCGTAGGGAATAATTTTTTCATGGTTGATTTGATAGTCTCTCCAGTACGACTCTAACATATCTAACCGCTGCTTACAATAATCAATGGTCTTACGCTCTGCACTATCCTTTTTAAAATTTACCAAAAGCTTTCTTATCTTCTCTCCAATCTCAGTTTGAATAAAATATAAAGTCTCCATTTTGCTGCTTGATAGATAACTTTTAAAAAATAAATGGAAAGATCTTACTCAATCTCTCGGCTTTTTGCTCACTCGACGTCGGTCGCTCCCGACGCCAACCCCTGGCTGTAGGTATGCTCTGCTTTGCTGCTTGCTGCTGCGTGGCTGCTGGACACACGTAGGGCGCTCTCCCCGCGATGTGGCTGTGCTGACGTAAGCTGCGCGCTCACGTTTCGAGTGCCAAGTATTACACTTAAGCACGATGCTGCTGCTAAATGCTAAGTCACTTTCCACAAGGACACACACAACACTGCAATCCAATTCACTGATACCGAAACTCCACCGAAAGTTCAAAAAACTCGACACGTGGCGTCCCGGTTGTAATTATCCGGTTCGAAAATGTGCGAGATAGCACGCGAAGTGAGTCTGTGGACGTGACTATGGAAACACTGTTTTACGAGAATAATTATGTTTTATTCACCACTAGTTTTAATGATAAATACTATTAATTAATGATGATAATGCTGCTAAATAAACTATTGCTAATGAATGCCCCGGTTGCTGATCGGAGGTGCACTGACGCGGGCCGCGACCGCCGCGGGCCGCGTGCAGTAAGTATTGCTGCCTCAGCATGTGTTCGATTGCATCGAACAGCATCCTTATCGAATAATGCAGTCAAATCTGGAACCCTTCGTATGCAATACACATTGATCGACTTGAAAGACTTCAGAAACAGTTTCTATACCATCTCACTTACTCAAACAATCTTTGTCGCCGATTAAAAACCTATGATTTAAGACTCACTCATTTCAAAATGTCTCCACTGGAGCGGAGAAGGAACATTGCAGATATAGTATTTCTGCACAAATTAATAAATGGAAATATCGACAGTCCCCCTTTGCTCGAAACACTTCAACTAGTTTTCCCTCGTTCCTGCAGTCGTCTCCAAAATAGAAAAACGTTCAAATTACCTTATTGTCATACAAATTGTAGTCAGAACTCACCATTGTACCGAATGTGTGCTTCATACAATAACATTTGCCAGGACGTGGACATTTTCCACGCATCAGTCTCATGTATTAAGAGACTGTTAAATTCTTAAATTTACTACATAAATTATATATATTAAGTCATACAAGTACACAACCTTATGTTGTATTTGAACGCATGCTGTGTTCACACCTAGAAGGATGTACACGTACGCACGTTTGTATATTTACTAGCTTTTTACTGTCTGTATGAGTGTATACCCAGTTCTGTGACCAATAAAAAAAAATTAAAAAAAAAATACGACACAACAATCGATGCATAATTTTATTAATTAATTTATAAATTAAATTTAAAAAAATGTTTAAAATTAAAAACGCTGCGCCACGCAGTTTCCCGGGATAAAAAGTAAAACTGTGTCCTGTTCTAGGACCTACTGCACATCCAAACAACCAATATGTCTAATGGACATCCAAATTTCATCAAAGTTTCAAAGTTCAAAGTTTAAAAGTTCTTGTTGGGTGCTCTGCTTTTTGATCTTCATAAATCATAAAAACCTTTTATTTCTTATATTCTTCTTTTAATTACCTTTTACAACACAAAACTACATCTTAACTTATGAGAACGCCATGACAGAGAGAGCATAGAGTAAATCAAATCTTAAGTCTAGGGATGGGACTAAACGATAGTGATGTGCATTGCACCTATCTCAACAGTTCTTTATTCAACTTAGTCGTCACAGACGCACTTATGAACGTCAATTATTACAATGACTACCACCGTATCGGAAAAAGAACCACTACTCAGAAGATACGGCAAGAAACTGAGAGGCATATTTTTTAGAACTTTTGTTACAATATTTTATGTTTGTTTTTGACAATATTATTTTTCTTATGTGCCAGTTGGCTACTTGGGAGAAGCGGAATGTTCCATGTGTCTTTGTCTTCTATGTAATTACTAACTGTATAGTATGCTTTTTTCATTAGAATATTTTTCACACTCAATTTGAATCAAAATCAGTTCAGTAGTTTTTGCGTGATTGAATAACAAAAATACATCCATCCATCCTCACAAACCTTCGCATTTATATAGATTATAGATAATCCATTTGCATTATTTACAGTCCTTGTTTATTTTTAAAATCAATTACCAGATAAGATTAGTAGAACACGTGAACAACGGACGCGGCGCGGCGCTCCGCACGATCAAACGAGATAGTAGATCACGTGAACAACGGACGCGGCGCGGCGCTCCGCACGATCAAACGAGATAGTAGAACACGTGAACAACGGACGCGGCGCGGCGCTCCGCACGATCAAACGAGATAGTAGAACACGTGAACAACGGACGCGGCGCGGCGCTCCGCACGATCAAACGAGATAGTAGAACACGTGAACAACGGACGCGGCGCGGCGCTCCGCACGATCAAACGAGATAGTAGAACACGTGAACAACGGACGCGGCGCGGCGCTCCGCACGATCAAACGAGATAGTAGAACACGTGAACAACGGACGCGGCGCGGCGCTCCGCACGATCAAACGAGATAGTAGAACACGTGAACAACGGACGCGGCGCGGCGCTCCGCACGATCAAACGAGATAGTAGAACACGTGAACAACGGACGCGGCGCGGCGCTCCGCACGATCAAACGAGATAGTAGAACACGTGAACAACGGACGCGGCGCGGCGCTCCGCACGATCAAACGAGATAGTAGAACACGTGAACAACGGACGCGGCGCGGCGCTCCGCACGATCAAACGAGATAGTAGAACACGTGAACAACGGACGCGGCGCGGCGCTCCGTACGATCAAACGAGATAGTAGAACACGTGAACAACGGACGCGGCGCGGCGCTCCGCACGATCAAACGAGATAGTAGAACACGTGAACAACGGACGCGGCGCGGCGCTCCGCACGATCAAACGAGATAGTAGAACACGTGAACAACGGACGCGGCGCGGCGCTCCGCACGATCAAACGAGATAGTAGAACACGTGAACAACGGACGCGGCGCGGCGCTCCGCACGATCAAACGAGATAGTAGAACACGTGAACAACGGACGCGGCGCGGCGCTCCGCACGATCAAACGAGATAGTAGAACACGTGAACAACGGACGCGGCGCGGCGCTCCGCACGATCAAACGAGATAGTAGAACACGTGAACAACGGACGCGGCGCGGCGCTCCGCACGATCAAACGAGATAGTAGAACACGTGAACAACGGACGCGGCGCGGCGCTCCGCACGATCAAACGAGATAGTAGATCACGTGAACAACGGACGCGGCGCGGCGCTCCGCACGATCAAACGAGATAGTAGATCACGTGAACAACGGACGCGGCGCGGCGCTCCGCACGATCAAACGAGATAGTAGAACACGTGAACAACGGACGCGGCGCGGCGCTCCGCACGATCAAACGAGATAGTAGATCACGTGAACAACGGACGCGGCGCGGCGCTCCGCACGATCAAACGAGATAGTAGATCACGTGAACAACGGACGCGGCGCGGCGCTCCGCACGGTCAAACGAGATAGTAGAACACGTGAACAACGGACGCGGCGCGGCGCTCCGCACGATCAAACGAGATAGTAGAACACGTGAACAACGGACGCGGCGCGGCGCTCCGCACGATCAAACGAGATAGTAGATCACGTGAACAATGGACGCGGCGCGGCGCTCCGCACGATCAAACGAGATAGTAGAACACGTGAACAACGGACGCGGCGCGGCGCTCCGCACGATCAAACGAGATAGTAGATCACGTGAACAACGGACGCGGCGCGGCGCTCCGCACGATCAAACGAGATAGTAGATCACGTGAACAACGGACGCGGCGCGGCGCTCCGCACGATCAAACGAGATAGTAGATCACGTGAACAACGGACGCGGCGCGGCGCTCCGCACGATCAAACGAGATAGTAGAACACGTGAACAACGGACGCGGCGCGGCGCTCCGCACGATCAAACGAGATAGTAGATCACGTGAACAACGGACGCGGCGCGGCGCTCCGCACGATCAAACGAGATAGTAGATCTCGTGAACAACGGACGCGGCGCGGCGCTCCGCACGGTCAAACGAGATAGTAGAACACGTGAACAACGGACGCGGCGCGGCGCTCCGTTCGATCAAACGAGATAGCTGTATAATTACCCCGTCACTGATATTTCAAGGTAGGTACGAGGCTGCGAGCCTATCGCACATAAATAATTAAGTATGCGCTATGGCTACTTGTTGACCCTGTTCCGACACAACGGCGTCGCAATCACGTATTCAAATATTAGCGAGTATATAGAGCACGCCGCGCCGCCGCCGCGCCGCCACCGAGACAGGACGAGTCGGCCGCGGCTGCCTGCGAGCACGCTCGGTGCAACCAACACTCGACTTTGATACCCATTCCAAGTGGCCACTTCCGACACATCATTATTTATTTAATCAACTGAATATTATCTATCTACTTAAACTCGACTCTAAGCCACGATGCGATGCGTTTACCATTGTAATAATATACATTTGTCATGTCATCTAATATAATAGCAACTAAACGTACCTCTCTATTGACGGTAGTACGTACCCGTATGAGTTGTACTTCTGTCAGTCGGTGATATCCTGCATAACGCGTATAATAGTGGCTAATAGTGGAGCGTAAGTACAGTGTGACTTGTACGTATATTGCCTTGCATCACCGATGCGATGTGTCTCCTGAACCAACGTACCACCTACCAACCAATGACGCTGTGCTGTGCCTGCACTAACTGACTGCTGACGTGCTTCCAATGTTTGGAAGACTCGTTATAGTATAACGGCTTAGTTTAAATAGGTTGACCGACATGTTCGAGCAGTGAATACTATGCATATGTAATGATGTATATACAGGTGTGGCAATATCTTGGAACCTTCAGCGTAGGTACGCTTCCTTGCAGTGAGGAAGTGTTGTTAATACAATATCTTGGAACCTTCAGCGTAGATACGCTTCCCTTGCAGTGAGGAAGTGTTGTTAATACAATATCTTGGAACCTTCAGCGTAGATACGCTTCCTTGCAGTGAGGAAGTGTTGTTAATACAATATCTTGGAACCTTGAGCGTAGATACGCTTCCCTTGCAGCGAGGAAGTGTTGTTAATACAATATCTTGGAACCTTCAGCGTAGATACGCTTCCCTTGCAGTGAGGAAGTGTTGTTAATACAATATCTTGGAACCTTCAGCGTAGATACGCTTCCCTTGCAGTGAGGAAGTGTTGTTAATACAATATCTTGGAACCTTCAGCATAGATACGCTTCCCTTGCAGTGAGGAAGTGTTGTTAATACAATATCTTGGAACCTTCAGCGTAGATACGCTTCCTTGCAGTGAGGAAGTGTTGTTAATACAATATCTTGGAACCTTCAGCGTAGATACGCTTCCCTTGCAGTGAGGAAGTGTTGTTAATACAATATCTTGGAACCTTCAGCATAGATACGCTTCCCTTGCAGTGAGGAAGTGTTGTTAATACAATATCTTGGAACCTTCAGCGTAGATACGCTTCCCTTGCAGTGAGGAAGTGTTGTTAATACAATATCTTGGAACCTTCAGCGTAGATACGCTTCCCTTGCAGTGAGGAAGGTTGTTAATACAAATTCCTAAAATACAATTATGTTATTGATTTCAGTGAGGTACATATGTGGTACAATATAAATGGAAACTCTGCCTTGTGCTTTAGCTTCTTAGGAAACATCGGTTAAATTTTGGAGAAAATAACAAGAGCGCTTTTGGATTTTTGAAATAATTTCTTTCTAGCACAAACATGTAATTACTCGAACAACAACAACCGGAGCTAAATCGACCCTACTTCCCATCAGGATGATTCCCTCAAAGTGACCAATCAAATTAAATCGCAAGTTCTTGAGAAAAATAAACCGTTATTGAAATTGTATCTCACGTTTCGTTTTATACACTATATCCTGTCCTATTCTAATTTATTTTAAAATATATTTTTTTTATTTATATTAAAATAAATGTCCAATATGTCCATATACAATATGTATCATAATATGTGTATAAGCCCGAAGGGTGCAAATTCTGCACGTCACGGCGAACAATGTTCTACCAGGCCTATAGCACTCCGCACTGTAGGTACAAAGCTACAAGTACATACACCAGCAACGGTTCGTGCGGAGTTCAGTGGGTTGTCGCGCGCCGCCCGCGCGCCCGTGACGCACGTACATTATGCGCCCGCCGCCGGCGCCGCCCGCGCCGCTTTACGACTAGTATTACGTGGTATTACTGTCTAACACAAATATGAAAACAAGCAAATACTGCATCGTATTTGGCTGCCTAAATACCAACAAGGACCGGAATCTCTCTTTTTTGCACTTCCGAAGGACATCGAAAGGCAAGTAAATGTACCTACACCATTTTAAGAAAGTTATATTAGGTATATCTATTTTTAAATTCAATGTGTTCTATCTATCATATATATGTATATGTAACAAAGAATTGCCTACCTACTCAAAACTTTTATTCTGACATAAATTATGAATTTTATTAGTAGGTATTACAATCATTTATACAACATTCATCAAATGTCACTACGTATAAAGTCATAAAATTCAATAAAAGTCATAATTTATGTTCTACAAATTCTTCGAAGCTGTAGAACGTCTTCTCGATAAGCCACCGTTTCAGACGAGATTTAAAGCAGCTCAAACTTGTAGCTGCGGTGATCTGCTGGCCGATTCAGAACCTCACGACAACTCATTTGTCGATCGATTCGGTTTGATATCGTACGATTCAAAATATTTTAAATTCACAATAGTCGAATCGACGTTCAAATTGTCGTAGTTGATAACCAATCGTAACCGTACGATAAACGCGTATTTATCGACCGAGAACGTTATTCACAATGCAGATATCGAAGCAAAGTTTTCGAACGCCCGTTAATTTCCACGACAACTTATCGAGTGCAACATATTACTCGAAAGCATTAGATTTGACCGTCAATACCGAGTATATTCCGGGTGTTGTTAAATAAACTACTTTTTCTACTACAAATAAAATAAAACTCACAGTAAGATTCAACATAAACTAATTCTATGTAATAAAGTACCTACCAAGTCTAGTATTTATTTATAGGTTAAGTTCGCTTTGATTGTTTTAGAACTATTTACCTACTACTATAAGATTACTTAATAAGATGCATAAATCTACCGAAATAAAATCACTGTACCTATATAATTATTATAAAGTACTCTGTGATACTAATAGTAATTTTGGTATTTACTTAACATTTCTAACGAATCTTGATGAGGCTCGTCTTCTCGCTCGATCTTCTTTTAATAATTTCAAAACATGATAAAGAAAACAATTTGCGATAGACATTTAAATTTGGCAGTTTGTCAAAGTCAAAAGCATAGATTAAACATTGATGTCAAGTGGATATCAGCAGGTGGGTGTTTACGAAGCTCTTGTTTTTTTTATATTTCTACCAATATCTGGGGCTTATAATTGTTAATTATAATTTAATTCGTGATAAACGTTGTTATAATAAATTTTGATAACTTGAAAACATTTTTATATCGTCTAGATAATAATACAATTTTCTTCGAGTATTGCACACAAAACGAACTCCGTAAATGCAACACGTTGTCGTATCGATTCCGATATCGTAACCGAAACCGTATCGAATCCTCGGGGCGGATGTTCTGAATAACTCGAAAAGAAACCTACGACACGAGATCGTTATCCAATCGAATCGATTCGGTATGTTGTCGTGGGGTTCTGAATCGGCCAGCAGGTCCGGCAGCTTATTGTATACTACAGTACAGTAGTGGAACAGTATTGTACACACAATACTTATAAAACCAATCTCGGTCATCACTCCCTCATTCCTAGGCTGTGTAGATTGCTCGGAGACTTCGTTAAGAAGGACAGTACTATAGATATTTTTCATGACAGTATTGTACAATTTAGATGTAAAATTTTAAATAGTCATAGACCGACTTGCCACATAAAAGAAATTTAAAAATGTAACATAAAAAAATTAAAAATTTAATATAATTATAAACTCAAATAACTGTATAATTTATGTAACTTTATTTACATTATGTTGCTATATATGCAATTTGGCGACCGTATACCGGTCGCCAAATTATTTCTCGAAAATTTTTACTGCAATCGATGTTAAATGTCGTTAGTAGTGCCATATTAAATTTTATGTCTGTCGCCAAATTTTTTCGAAAGTGCCTGGTGGTGCATATTTTTGTTCCGCGAGTTGTCAATAGGCGGCGCTACATACAGTGCGATGTATATCAGATTTCATTAGCCCGCCTATATGAATACCACACGTTGCCAGCTCGCTTGCTGTGCTGCGAAACGCACGTGAGCGACGTTGTCGTGTTTCTTTTATTTTGATTTGGTCTCAGTTTGATTGATTCAAGCTCGCGCCTAATTTTTTTAATCCCATATTCGTAGTCGGTCGAAAAATGTTTTGCCCATACATTAGTAAAGCTAATTATTGTCACACTTCGAGTACTTTATCTGAGTAGTCACAACACACTGAATAAACAAATTGTACCTAATACAATTTTTTTTATTGTGTTTTTCATATGGGTTTGGAACTAACCTAAGTATTTAGAAATTGACTGTACTGGCTAAGGATTTCATATCCAAATATTATGAAAGGTAGCATAGTTATTTTTAGAGTAAATTTAAATATACATATTTTATATAAAGGCACCAAAAGTACGGTGCATTGGCTAGGATACTGAAAGTGCTAGGATATGAATGAAGTAAATATTAATGAATACGGGGTTGATATAAACGTAGAAAAAAACGGTAGTCATACTGTTGTAAAAGTAAATGGAAATATACGTTTAATATACATGGATGTTAAAAGTATAGCGTAGTAGTTAGGGAGTCAAAAGTTTTGTAAAGTGAGTGCACTGCAGTATAAATCTATTTTATTATTTATTGGAAATAGACAGTTTCTGTTTAATTTACGCTATATCCGGTGTTCAAATGAATGAACATTCGCAACTGTCGCTCTTCTAAAACAAACAGAAGTGGTGGTTACCATTTAGATGCAATATGAAAGGTCGCCAAAAGTGTTCCAGGATTTATATATATATATATTGTTAGTGTAGCAGATAAATAATTAATGTACCTTTAATATTAATAATTAATAAGGTACCTTTAAATAATTGTTTCATAAGGTTACTTCGGTTTATGTATCTGTACCTATGAATGACGAATCTAAATGTTTATGCATATACTAAGGAGCACAATGAGGCTATCTGTAATTAGAACTATGTGTAATACCTAATTTTAAGTTCAAAACTGTTTGCATTTAATCATGTAGTTCTGTTGATAGTCCAAAATAAATAAATACTGTTGGGCCCATAACATGCGACGTCTTATAGGACTTCGTAAGCGTACGAGGTACAGCAGAGAGTTTGTCTCTATTCCGGGTGTAATATGAATGCACGCTGCTGTGCATAGGTGTGTGTATTAGGTATTATTATATATAGTCTGTGCTATTTATTATCATTATCAATGTCTCGTATCGTATTTGCCGGAGTAGGTAATGACAAGATCTGTTTAAACAAGTGACGATAGGGTTTACTAGGTCAGGTATAGCTTTGTTATGTGTTTATTATCTAAATATTTTTACTTGAGACCTAACAAGTACTTTTTTATTCGCCAACTACTATTAATAAAAACGGAGACTAAATCAAACTAAAGTTTCTTTCCATCCAGCTAGCCATCCTCACAAACTTTCGCATTTATAATATTATTTCATCACAACACAAGTATCAACCCTAACGTTACACGTGCCGCGTGCGCGCTGTAGGCAGTGGCGTAGCTACCGGAGGGCTAGACGGGGCAGTGCCCCCAAGCTCAGGGGGCCACACGGACTCTGACTTAAAAACTATAAATTGAACTAGTGAAAGTTTCTCCCACATTCGGAATAAAATAAAACAAGTTCCAGGAACGCGACTTTAATAATGGCAACTTATTTGAAAAAAATACAGGGGTATTCCAAACAAGTCTCGAACATTTTTGTTTGAAATTTGCGGGGAGTTCCCCGCAAGTTTCTGATAACGAATCTGGAGTACGAACTGGAGTAGAAGGAACGATTTTAAATAGTTTAGTTAGGGCTCTTGTTTATTTTTTGCCCCAGGGCCTTTGGTTACCTAGCTACGCCACTGTCTGTAGGTTAATATGACTGGTAGGTATGCAGCGCTAAGCGAGCTGAATTGAATTTTATTGCGTCACGGCAAGAGTCGCTATTTGTTTAAATTTCTTTGCGGAGTGCTGCTTCTGTTCCTTTTGTATTTTGTGGTTCTACGAGTTTTGAAATTTCGCAGTTTTTCATTAATGAAAATTTCTCGTAAAGATTTTTCCGCGAAATGTAAAAACCACAACGTGATAACCATGTAACAGCTATTTTGTGACAAGGTCAATGACCTTTGCTCTCATCTTATGAGAACAGTTAATAACAGAAGTGCCACCAATAAATAATGTGTCTATTTTTGAGGTGGTATGCATCGAGTAGTTCCACTGCCCACCTTCCGTTTCCATCATCAGATCAGCTGGCTGTCACCATAATAATGCATTGTCATCGGACTTTGACAAGTATGCAAAATTTCAAGTCCGTAGGATAAGAGGAAGTGGTTCCGATTCAAGTTGCAAGATTTGACCCAAACATTGTAAGATAAATAAAAGCTTCTAATAATATATTCAAACTAGTATTTCGCCGCGTGCGCGAGCTGCTAAAGCAGCTCGCGTGGGGGGGGTGGCTGCTGTTTTTTTTAAAGCTTCCTATCGATTACGGTTCTAAAGTTTTGTTTACCCTTTTTGTTTTGAAATCAAACTTTTGTATGGCGGCCATCTTGAAAAAAAGCTGGATTTCAAGTGATTGTGTGGCGTGCGCGAGCTGCTAAAGCAGCTCGCGTGGGGGGGTTTTGCTTTTTTTTATAAAAGCTCCCTATCGATTACGGTTCTAAAGTTATTTAAGTTCAGTTGTTCTGAAAAAATGACTATTGTATGGCGGCCATCTTGAAAAATGGCGAAATCCAAGTGATTTTGTGGCGTGCGCGAGCTGCTAAAGCAGCTCGCGTGGGGGGGTGTTGCTTTTTTTTTATAGACGCTTCCTATCGACTACGGTTCAAAAGTTTTGTTTGGCTTATTTTTCCGGAAAAAAACTTTTGTATGGCAGCCATCTTGAAAAATGGCGGAAACCAAAATTTTTTTTCATAATTGTAATCTTCGACCCAGAAAACGCCCCGATGCAAAATTTCAGTCGGATCGGAGCAACTTTCAAAATGGCCGCCATTTTTTATTCTTTTTTTTTAATTTTTCCAACTTTTCAAAATTTCCCCTATCGTCCTCTATGACATTTGGTCGAGCACTCTATATCTATCTCTTACCGTTTAAAAGTTATTTGCATTTTTATTTTGTATGGCGGCCATGTTTTTTTGTATGGCGGCCATCTTTTTTTTCAAATTTTCAAAAATGGCCCAGGTTTTGGGGCATATTTAGTTCAAGCGGTACCCCCATCCGATTTATAGTTTCCGAGATCCCCTGAGCAGTTCCATCAAGGAAACCACTTTCTGGTGATTTCGGATTTTTCTGGTTGGTTTCAAAACATCCTCTATCCAACGGTACCAAACACTCCCCTCCACCATAACGGCAAGTGGGAGATCAATTCTGTCAATATGTCAGTCAGTCAGTGGTCTTTTAATTATATATAATAGAACTAGTATTTCACCGCGTGCGCGAGCTGCTAAAGCAGCTCGCGTGGTGGTGGTGTTATTTTTTTTTTATAGAAACTTCCTATCGATTACGGTTCTTAAGTTATCTAAGCCTTTATGTTCTAAAAACAAACTTTTGTATGGCGGCCATATTGGAAAATGGCGCAATCCAAGTGATTTTGTGGTGTGCGCGAGCTGCTAAAGCAGCTCGCGTGGGGTGGTTGTTTATTTTTATAGAAGCTCCCTATCGATTACGGTTTTAAAGTTATTCTCTTTGTTCGGAAAAAAATCTTTTGGATGGCAGCCATCTTGAAAAATGGCGGAATCCAAATTATTTTTTCATAATCGTAATAATCGACCCAGAAAACCCCCCGATGCAAAATTTCAGTCGGATCGGAGAAACTTTCAAAATGGCCGCCATTTTTTTTCTTTTTTTTTTTAATTTTTCCAACTTTTCCAAATTTTCCCCATCGCCCTCTATGACATTTGGTCGAGCACCCTATACCTATCTCTAACCATTCAAAAGTTATTTGCATATTATTTTCCCCAATTTTGTACTGAAAAAAAACCTTTGTATGGCAGCCATCTTGAAAAATGGCGGAATCCAATTTTTTTTTTCATAATCGTAATCTACGACCCAGACAAACCCCTATACAAAATTTCAGTTGGATCGGAGAAACTTTCAAAATGGCCGCCATTTTTTTTTCTTTTTTTTTTAATTTTTCCAACATTTCAAAATTTTCCCCATCGCCCTCTATGACATTTGGTCGAGCACCCTATACCTATCTCTAACCATTCAAAAGTTATTTGCATATTATTTTCCCCAATTTTGTCCTGAAAAAAAACCTTTGTATGGCAGCCATCTTGAAAAATGGCGGAATCCAATTTTTTTTTTTCATAATCGTAATCTACGACCCAGAAAACCCCCCGATGCAAAAGCAGCAGCAGCTCGCGTGGGGGGGTTTTGCTTTTTTTTATAAAAGCTCCCTATCGATTATGGTTCTAAAGTTATTTAAGTTCAGTTGTTCTGAAAAAAAGACTTTTGTATGGCGGCCATCTTGAAAAATGGCGGAATCCAAGTGATTTTGTGGCGTGCGCGAGCTGCTAAAGCAGCTCGCGTGGAGGGGTGTTGCTTTTTTTTTATAGACGCTTCCTATCGACTACGGTTCAAAAGTTTTGTTTGGCTTATTGTTCCGGAAAAAAAACTTTTGTATGGCAGCCATCTTGAAAAATGGCGGAATCCAAAATTTTTTTTCATAATCGTAATCTACGACCCAGAAAACCCCCGGATGCAAAATTTCAGTCGGATCGGAGCAACTTTCAAAATGGCCGCCATTTTTTTTTCTTTTTTTTTAATTTTTCCAACTTTACCAAATTTCTCCCATCGCCCTCTATGACATTTGGTCGAGCACCCTATACCTATCTCTAACCATTCAAAAGTTATTTACATTTTTATTTTGTATGGCGGCCATGTTTTTTTGTATGGCGGCCATCTTTTTTTTCAAATTTTCAAAAATGGCCCAGGTTTTGGGGCATATTTAGTTCAAGCGGTACCCCCATCCGATTTATAGTTTCCGAGATCCCCTGAGCAGTTCCATCTCGGAGACACCTTTCCATGGATTTCGGATTTTTCTGGTTGGTTTCAAAACACCCTCTATCCAACGGTACCAAACACTACCCCCCACCATATCGGCAAGTACCACTTCTATTTCTGTCAATTGTCAGTGAGTGGTCTTTAAGTTTTATATAATATAACTAGTATTTCGCCGCGTGCGCGAGCTGCTAAAGCAGCTCGCGTGGGGGGGTGTTGCTTTTTTGTTATAGACGCTTCCTATCGACTACGGTTCAAAAGTTTTGTTTGGCTTATTTTTCCGGAAAAAAAACTTTTGTATGGCAGCCATCTTGAAAAATGGCGGAATCCAAAATTTTTTTCCATAATTGTAATCTTCGACCCAGAAAACCCCCCGATGCAAAATTTCAGTCGGATCGGAGCAACTTTCAAAATGGCCGCCATTTTTTTTTCTTTTTTTTTAATTTTTTCAACTTTCCCAAATTTCCCCCATCGCCCTCTTTGACATTTGGTCGAGCATCCTATACCTATCTCTAACCGTTCAAAAGTTATAAACATTTTTATTTTGTATGGCGGCCATGTTTTTTTGTATGGCGGCCATCTTTTTTTTCAAATTTTCAAAATTGGCCCAAGGTTTGGGGCATATTTAGTTCAAGCGGTACCCCCATCCGATTTATAGTTTCCGAGATCCCTTGAGCAGTTCCATCGAGGAAACCATTTTCTGGTGATTTCGGATTTTTCTGGTTGGTTTCAAAACACCCTCTATACAACCGTACCAAACACTCCCCCCCACCATATCGGCAAGTACCACTTCTATTTCTGTCAATTGTCAGTCAGTGACCTTTCAGTTTTATATAATATAACTAGTATTTCGCCGCGTGCGCGAGCTGCTAAAGCAGCTCGCGTGGGGGGGTGGCTGCTGTTTTTTTTTTAAAAGCTTCCTATCGATTACGGTTCTAAAGTTTTGTTTACCCTTTTTGTTCTGAAAACAAACTTTTGTATGGCGGCCATATTGAAAAATGGCGGAATCCAAAATTTTTTTTCATAATAATAATCTTTGACCCAGAAAACCCCCCGATGCAAAATTTCAGTCGGATCGGAGCAACTTTCAAAATGGCCGCCATTTTTTTTTCTTTTTTTTTAATTTTTCCAACTTTTCCAAATTTCCCCCATCGCCCTCTATGACATTTGGTCGAGCACCCTATACCTATCTCTAACCGTTCAAAAGTTATTAACATTTTTATTTTGTATGGCGGCCATGTTTTTTTGTATGGCGGCCATCTTTTTTTTCAAATTTTCAAAATTGGCCCAAGGTTTGGGGCATATTTAGTTCAAGCGGTACCCCCATCCGATTTATAGTTTCCGAGATCCCCTGAGCAGTTCCATCGAGGAAACCAGTTTTTGGTGATGTCGGATTTTTCTGGTTGGTTTCAAAACACCCTCTATACAACCGTACTAAACACACCCCCCCACCATATCGGCAAGTACCACTTCTATTTCTGTCAATTGTCAGTCAGTGACCTTTCAGTTTTATATAATAACTAGTATTTCGCCGCGTGCGCGAGCTGCTAAAGCAGCTCGCGTGGGTGGGTGGCTGCTGTTTTTTTTTAAAAGCTTCCTATCGATTACGGTTCTAAAGTTTTGTTTACCCTTTTTGTTTTGAAATCAAACTTTTGTATGGCGGCCATCTTGAAAAAAAGCTGGATTTCAAGTGATTGTATGGCGTGCGCGAGCTGCTAAAGCAGCTCGCGTGGGGGGGTGTTTTGCTTTTTAATAAAAGCTCCCTATCGATTACGGTTCTAAAGTTATTTAAGTTCAGTTGTTCTGTAAAAATGGCTTTTGTATGGCGGCCATCTTGAAAAATGGCGGAATCCAAGTAATTTTGTGGCGTGCGCGAGCTGCTAAAGCAGCTCGCGTGGAGGAGTGTTGTTTTTTTTATATAGACGCTTCCTATCGACTACGGTTCAAAAGTTTTGTTTGGCTTATTTTTCCGGAAAAAAAATTTTTGTATGGCGGCCATCTTGAAAAATGGCGGAATCCAAAATTTTTTTTCATAATAATAATCTTCGACCCAGAAAACCCCCCGATGCAAAATTTCAGTCGGATCGGAACAACTTTCAAAATGGCCGCCATTTTTTTTTCTTTTTTTTTAATTTTTCCAACTTTTCCAACTTTCCCCCGTCGTCCTCTATGACATTTGGTCGAGCACCCTATATCTATCTCTTACCATTCAAAATTTATTAAGATTTTTATTTTGTATGGCGGCCATGTTTTTTTGTATGGCGGCCATCTTTTTTTTCAAATTTTCAAAAATGGCCCAGGGTTTTGAGCATATTTAGTTCGAGCGGTACCCCCATCCGATTTATAGTTTCCGAGATCCCCTGAGCAGTTCCATCTCGGAGACACCTTTCCATGGATTTCGGATTTTTCTGGTTGGTTTCAAAACATCCTCTATCCAACGGTACCATACACTACCCCCCACCATAACGGCAAGTGGAAGATCAATTCTGTCAATATGTCAGTCAGTCAGTCAGTCAGTCAGTCAGTGAGTGGTCTTCCAGTTTTATATAATATAACTAGTATTTCGCCGCGTGCGCGAGCTGCTAAAGCAGCTCGCGTGGTGGTGGTGTTATTTTTTTTTTATAGAAACTTCCTATCGATTACGGTTCTAAAGTTATCTAAGCCTTTTTGTTCTGAAAACAAACTTTTGTATGGCGGCCATCTTGGAAAATGGCGCAATCCAAGTGATTTTGTGGCGTGCGCGAGCTGCTAAAGCAGCTCGCGTGGGGTGGTGTTGTTTATTTTTTTATAGAAGCTCCCTATCGATTACGGTTTTAAAGTTATTCTCTTTGTTCGGAAAAAATCTTTTGTATGGCGGCCATCTTGAAAAATGGCGGAATCCAAATTATTTTTTCATAATTATAATCTACGACCCAGAAAACCCCCCGACGCAAAATTTCAGTCGGATCGGAGCAACTTTCAAAATGGCCGCCATTTTTTTTCCTTTTTTTTTATTTTTTCCAACTTTTCCAAATTTCCCCCATCGCCCTCTATGACATTTGGTCGAGCACCCTATACCTATCTCTAACCATTCAAAAGTAATTTGCATATTATTTTCCCCAATTTTGTCCTGAAAAAAAACCTTTGTATGGCAGCCATCTTGAAAAATGGCGGAATCTAATTTTTTTTTCATAATCGTAATCAACGACCCAGAAAACCCCCCTATGCAAAATTTCAGTCGGATCGGAGCAACTTTCAAAATGGCCGCCATTTTTTTTTCTTTTTTTTTAATTTTTCCAACTTTTTCAAATTTTTTCCATCGCCCTCTATGACATTTGGTCGAGCACCCTATACCTATCTCTAACCATTCAAAAGTTATTTACATTTTTATTTTGTATGGCGGCCATGTTTTTTTGTATGGCGGCCATCTTTTTTTTCAAATTTTCAAAATTGGCCCAAGGTTTGGGGCATATTTAGTTCAAGCGGTACCCCCATCCGATTTATAGTTTCCGAGATCCCCTGAGCAGTTCCATCAAGGAAACCACTTTCTGGTGATTTCGGATTTTTCTGGTTGGTTTCAAAATATCCTCTATCCAACCATACCAAAAAATTCCACCCACCATAACGGCATCTGGGAGAACAATTCTGTCAATATGTCAGTCAGTCAGTCAGTCAGTCAGTCAGTCAGTCAGTCAGTCAGTCAGTCAGTCAGTGATGGTCTTTCACTTTTATATAATATAACTAGTATTTCGCCGCGTGCGCGAGCTGCTAAAGCAGCTCGCGTGGGGGGGTGATTGCTTTTATTTTTAAAAGCTCCCTATCGATTACGCTTCTAAAGTTTTATAAGCCATTTTGTTATGAAAGCAAACTTTTGTATGGCGGCCATCTTGAAAAAAAACTGGATTTCAAGTGATTGTGTGGCGTGCGCGAGCTGCTAAAGCAGCTCGCGTGGGGGGGTTTGCGTTTTTTTATAAAAGCTCTCCATCGATTACGGTTCTAAAGTTATTTAAGTTCAGTTGTTCTGAAAAAACGACTTTTGTATGGCGGCCATCTTGAAAAATGGCGGAATCCAAGTGATTTTGTGGCGTGCGCGAGCTGCTAAAGCAGCTCGCGTGGGGGGGTGTTGCTTTTTTTTTATAGACGCTTCCTATCGACTACGGTTCAAAAGTTTTGTTTGGCATATTTTTCCGGAAAAAAAACTTTTGTATGGCAGCCATCTTGAAAAATGGCGGAATCCAAAATTTTTTTTCATAATCGTAATCTACGACCCAGAAAACCCCCGGATGCAAAATTTCAGTCGGATCGGAGCAACTTTCAAAATGGCCGCCATATTTTTTTCTTTTTTTTTAATTTTTCCAACTTTACCAAATTTCCCCCATCGCCCTCTATGACATTTGGTCGAGCACCCTATACCTATCTCTAACCATTCAAAAGTTATTTACATTTTTATTTTGTATGGCGGCCATGTTTTTTTGTATGGCGGCCATCTTTTTTTTCAAATTTTCAAAAATGGCCCAGGTTTTGGGGCATATTTAGTTCAAGCGGTACCCCCATCCGATTTATAGTTTCCGAGATCCCTTGAGCAGTTCCATCTCGGAGACACCTTTCCATGGATTTCGGATTTTTCTGGTTGGTTTCAAAACACCCTCTATACAACCGTACCAAACACTCCCCCCCACCATATCGGGAAGTACCACTTCTATTTCTGTCAATTGTCAGTCAGTGACCTTTCAGTTTTATATAATATAACTAGTATTTCGCCGCGTGCGCGAGCTGCTAAAGCAGCTCGCGTGGTGGTGGTGTTATTATTTTTTATAGAAACTTCCTATCGATTACGGTTCTAAAGTTATCTAAGCCTTTATGTTCTAAAAACAAACTTTTGTATGGCGGCCATATTGGAAAATGGCGCAATCCAAGTGATTTTGTGGCGTGCGCGAGCTGCTAAAGCAGCTCGCGTGGGGTGGTTTTTTTTTTTTTTTATAGAAGCTCCCTATCGATTACGGTTTTAAAGTTATTCTCTTTGTTCGGAAAAAAATCTTTTGTATGGCGGCCATCTTGAAAAATGGCGGAATCCAAATTATTTTTTCATAATCGTAATCTACGACCTAAAAAACCCCCCGATGCAAAATTTCAGTCGAATCGGAGCATTTTTCAAAATGGCCGCCATTTTTCTTTCTTTTTTTTTAATTTTTCCAACTTTTCCAAAAGTCCCCTATGGTCCCCTATGATATTTGGTCGAGCACCCTATACCTTTCTCTAACCGTTTAAAAGTTATTTGCATATTATTTTCACCTATTTTGTCATGAAAAAAAACGTTTGTATGGCAGCCATCTTGAAAAATGGCGGAATCCAAATTTTTTTTTCATAATCGTAATCTACGACCCAGAAAACCCCCCTATGCAAAATTTCAGTCGGATCGGAGCAACTTTCAAAATGGCCGCCATTTTTTTTTCTTTTTTTTTAATTTTTCCAACTTTTCCAAATTTCTTCCGTCGTCCTCTATGACATTTGGTCGAGCACCCTATACCTATCTCTAACCATTCAAAAGTAATTTACATTTTTATTTTGTATGGCGGCCATGTTTTTTTGTATGGCGGCCATCTTTTTTTTCAAATTTTCAAAATTGGCCCAAGGTTCGGGGCATATTTAGTTCAAGCGGTACCCCCATCCGATTTATAGTTTCCGAGATCCCCTGAGCAGTTCCATCGAGGAAACCAGTTTTTGGTGATGTCGGATTTTTCTGGTTGGTTTCAAAACACCCTCTATACAACCGTACCAAACACTCCCCCCCACCATATCGGCAAGTACCACTTCTATTTCTGTCAATTGTCAGTCAGTGACCTTTAAGTTTTATATAATAACTAGTATTTCGCCGCGTGCGCGAGCTGCTAAAGCAGCTCGCGTGGGGGGGGTGGTTGCTCTTTTTTTTAAAAGCTCCCTATCGATTACGCTTCTAAAGTTTTATAAGCCATTTTGTTATGAAAGCAAACTTTTGTATGGCGGCCATCTTGAAAAAAAACTGGATTTCAAGTGATTGTGTGGCGTGCGCGAGCTGCTAAAGCAGCTCGCGTGGGGGGGATTGCGTTTTTTTATAAAAGCTCCCCATCGATTACGGTTCTAAAGTTATTTAAGTTCAGTTGTTCTGAAAAAACGACTTTTGTATGGCGGCCATCTTGAAAAATGGCGGAATCCAAGTGATTTTGTGGCGTGCGCGAGCTGCTAAAGCAGCTCGCGTGGGGGGGTGTTGCTTTTTTTTTATAGACGCTTCCTATCGACTACGGTTCAAAAGTTTTGTTTGGCTTATTTGTCCGGAAAAATAACTCTTGTATGGCGGCCATCTTGAAAAATGGCGGAATCCAATTTTTTTTTCCATAATCGTAATCTACGACCCAGAAAACCCCCCGATGCAAAATTTCAGTCGGATCGGAGCAACTTTCAAAATGGCCGCAATTTTTTTTGCTTTTTTTTTAATTTTTCCAACTTTCCCAGATTTCCCCCATCGCCCTCTATGACATTTGGTCGAGCACCCTATACCTATCTCTAACCATTCAAAAGATATTTACAATTTTATTTTGTATGGCGGCCATGTTTTTTTGTATGGCGGCCATCTTTTTTTTCAAATTTTCAAAAATGGCCCAAGGTTTGGGGCATATTTAATTCAAGCGGTACCCCCATCCGATTTATAGTTTCCGAGATCCCCTGAGCAGTTCCATCACGGAAACCACTTTCTGGTGATTTCGGATTTTTCTGGTTGGTTTTAAAACACCCTCTATCCAACGGTACCAAACACTACCCCCCACCATAACGGCAAGTACCACTTCTATTTCTGTCGCTATTATGGTCTTTCAGTTTTATATTATATTAACTAGTATTTCGCCGCGTGCGCGAGCTGCTAAAGCAGCTCGCGTGGGGGGGGTGGCTGCTGTTTTTTTTTAAAGCTTCCTATCGATTACGGTTCTAAAGTTTTGTTTACCTTTTTTGTTCTGAAAACAAACTTTTGTATGGCGGCCATCTTGAAAAAAAGCTGGATTTCAAGTGATTGTGTGGCGTGCGCGAGCTGCTAAAGCAGCTCGCGTGGGGGGGTGTTTTGCTTATTAATAAAAGCTCCCTATCAATTACGGTTCTAAAGTTATTTAAGTTCAGTTGTTCTAAAAAAAAGACTTTTGTATGGCGGCCATCTTGGAAAATGGCGGAATCCAAGTGATTTTGTGGCGTGCGCGAGCTGCTAAAGCAGCTCGCGTGGGGGGGTGTTGCTTTTTTTTTATAGACGCTTCCTATCGACTACGGTTCAAAAGTTTTGTTTGGCTTATTTTTCCGGAAAAAAAACTTTTGTATGGCGGCCATCTTGAAAAATGGCGGAATCCAAATTTTTTTTTCATAATCGTAATCTACGACCCAGAAAACCCCCCGATGCAAAATTTCAGTCGGATCGGAGCAACTTTCAAAATTGCCGCCATTTTTTTTTCTTTTTTTTTAATTTTTCCAACTTTTCCAAATTTCCCCCATCGCCCTCTATGACATTTGGTCGAGCACCCTATACCTATCTCTAACCATTCAAAATTTATTTACATTTTTATTTTGTATGGCGGCCATGTTTTATTGTATGGCGGCCATCTTTTTTTTCAAATTTTCAAAAATGGCCCAGGTTTTGGGGCATATTTAGTTCAAGCGGTACCCCCATCCGATTTATAGTTTCCGAGATCCCCTGAGCAGTTCCATCTCGGAGACACCTTTCCATGGATTTCGGATTTTTCTGGTTGGTTTCAAAACATTCTCTATCCAACGGTACCAAACACTCCCCCCCACCATAACGGCAAGTCGGAGATCAATTCTGTCAATATGTCAGTCAGTCAGTCAGTCAGTCAGTCAGTGGTCTTCCAGTTTTATATATATAGACTAGTATTTCGCCGCGTGCGCGAGCTGCTAAAGCAGCTCGCGTGGGGGGGTGGCTGCTGTTTTTTTTTAAAGCTTCCTATCGATTACGGTTCTAAAGTTTTGTTTACCTTTTTTGTTCTGAAAACAAACTTTTGTATGGCGGCCATCTTGAAAAAAAGCTGGATTTCAAGTGATTGTGTGGCGTGCGCGAGCTGCTAAAGCAGCTCGCGTGGGGGGGTGTTTTGCTTATTAATAAAAGCTTCCTGTCAATTATGGTTCTAAAGTTATTTAAGTTCAGTTGTTCTAAAAAAAGACTTTTGTATGGCGGCCATCTTGGAAAATGGCGGAATCCAAGTGATTTTGTGGCGTGCGCGAGCTGCTAAAGCAGCTCGCGTGGAGGGGTGTTGCTTTTTTTTTATAGACGCTTCCTATCGACTACGGTTCAAAAGTTTTGTTTGGCTTATTTTTCCGGAAAAAAACTTTTGTATGGCGGCCATCTTGAAAAATGGCGGAATCCAAATTTTTTTTTTCATAATCGTAATCTACGACCCAGAAAACCCCCCGATGCAAAATTTCAGTCGGATCGGAGCAACTTTCAAAATGGCCGCCATTTTTTTTTCTTTTTTTTTAATTTTTCCAACTTTTCCAAATTTCCCCCATTTTTTATAGAAACTTTCTATCGATTACGGTTCTAAAGTTATCTAAGCCTTTATGTTCTAAAAACAAACTTTTGTATGGCGGCCATATTGGAAAATGGCGCAATCCAAGTGATTTTGTGGCGTGCGCGAGCTGCTAAAGCAGCTCGCGTGGGGTGGTGTTGTTTTTTTTTTATAGAAGCTCCCTATCGATTACGGTTTTAAAGTTATTCTCTTTGTTCGGAAAAAAATCTTTTGTATGGCGGCCATCTTGAAAAATGGCGGAATCCAAATTATTTTTTCATAACCGTAATCTACGACCCCAAAAACCCCCCGATGCAAAATTTCAGTCGGATCGGAGCAAGTTTCAAAATGGCCGCCATTTTTTTTTTTTTTTTTTTATTTTTCCAACTTTTCCAAATTTCCCCTATGGTCCTCTATGATATTTGGTCGAGCACCCTATACCTATCTCTAACTGTTTAATAGTTATATGCATATTATTTTCACCTATTTTGTCATGAAAAAAAACGTTTGTATGGCAGCCATCTTGAAAAATGGCGGAATCCAAATTTTTTTTTCATAATCGTAATCTACGACCCAGAAAACCCCCCGATGCAAAATTTCAGTCGGATCAGAGCAACTTTCAAAATGGCCGCCATTTTTTTTTCTTTTTTTTTAATTTTTCCAACTTTTCCAAATTTCCCCCATCGCCCTCTATGACATTTGGTCGAGCACCCTATACCTATCTCTAACCATTCAAAAGTTATTAACATTTTTATTTTGTATGGCGGCCATGTTTTTTTGTATGGCGGCCATCTTTTTTTTCAAATTTTCAAAATTGGCCCAAGGTTTGGGGCATATTTAGTTTAAGCGGTACCCCCATCCGATTTATAGTTTCCGAGATCCCCTGAGCAGTTCCATCACGGAAACCACTTTCTGGTGATTTCGGATTTTTCTGGTTGGTTTCAAAACACCCTCTATCCAACGGTACCAAACACTCCCCCCCACCATAACCGCAAGTGGGAGATCAATTCTGTCAATATGTCAGTCAGTCAGTCAGTCAGTCAGTCAGTCAGTCAGTCAGTGAGTGGTCTTTCACTTTTATATAATATAAATTAATATACAAAAAAGTCGTACGATACCCTGCGTATTCAATATAACAATGCTTTCAGGGCGCTGATGCGACTGCCGCGCCACTGTAGCGCATCGGGGATGTTTGCGGACGCGCACATTGACGGCTTCGCAGCAATTAGGCGCAAGCGAATAGCATCCCTAATGCGCCGGGTGCGCGGCAGTGTCAACAGCTACCTGCAGCTGTTCGCCTGGCGGATGGATCTGGATTGCCCAATAATGCAACACTGGACAAAATTGCACATTGAGCATTCCGCATCCAAGCCGAAATATAGGCTAAGATAATGTGTGATTATGTATATTTTATGTTGTATTTGACATTATTTAAATATTATTATTACTATTATTATTTTGACATGAATGAATTAAATTGAATTAAAAATATTATTTTTTGTCATTTTTTATAATATATTTTTCTCATTCATGACAATTTTTTTTTTTTCTAAATGGACTGACATTTAAATAATCTATGTAAGTAGAAGTATTTCATGTGGACATAATTTTATTTTTTTCCAGTAATAAAATTTGTAATTTTGATAATGTGTGAAAAATAATCAATAATTAATAATAAGATTTAAATAATGAAATTTTAGTTATTATAATATGTTGTACAAATTACCTACTAACATAATTATAACTTATTTACTAACCATATATGGATATTGATTCTGAAATAAATTAATAATAAATAAATAAATAATTAACTATTTAGGCAATTTATTACGTCCGCCATAAAACTTGTTACTTCTGTTTGTAGTTGTCTTTATTTAGTATGGATGACGTAGGCCTATCATGACGTATGATCGCTATCCGGACGCTGACAGACGCGTGATAGACAAAATGCCATCACACATTCATTTAAAAGTCAACAAAATCACAATACCCAGGAGTGCGTCTAGGACAGCCAACTTGGATAAAACTTTCACTAGATAAATATCAAATAGCCCGTTTAGTGTCCAAGATGTGAAAATTACTGGCTAAAATAAACTAAACGAAGGACATACTTTTTATCCCAAAAATACGAACAGTTCCTCAGGAAATAGCTACAAACCGAATTCTACGTGGACGAAGTACTTACGGGTTGTTTACTCATGATTTAGTGAACAAATTAACATTTCAAATAACACAATTTCCTTGAAGTAATACATTTTTTATTGACAACTCAGACAAGACAGCTTTAAAATATCAAACTTGTTTTTAAAATGGACGCATATTGTAACATCAAAAAAGTTTGCATATCAACTCCGGAGGTTGCATGCTTTAACAGAAGTCAGGGGTACACGTACGGGGGCTAGTATGAAATAAACAATAGGAGTATACTGAGTATGCTAATAAATGTATCAAGCCTAAAGAGATATTACATCAAGTGCTGTATCAAGAATAGTTTACAAGGCAAAAAGCACGGTCAAAGCTGAAGTATGAATGATGTAGTACGGTGAACAGTCAGATGATGAATGGTAGCAAAACCGTACTTTTTGGTCTGGTTGCGCTGTACCTGTCCATGGAATTTAAAATAAAGCTATGGCGCCGTTACATAAGCTCCGTATAAATAATTTTGTCCAGCTAAAATTTATATGACTAGCTTGCCTAAACGCACCCCAGATATTCATCATTCAAATTCATGCAACGTGATTTCGTGACTAGACCGTACCGACTGAGTAGACGTAGACCTCTTTATCTTTGCATTAGACGGTAGGTTATCCGTCAATCATAGCAGTGACTGTGGCAAAAACTGACAGCAAAACGTATCGTCGTCAACATTTATTTGTGAAAACAATACAATGATTTATTTACAATGATACATGTATGTTTCCGTGGTGATTATGCAATGATAAAACCGAGTCAACGATAGGCCGTATTCCTAGCTACTGCCAACAGAGGAGAACGTTAAAAAGGTACGTAGTTAGGTACCTAATCTTTCATAACATTTCTCTTCCTTTTCGATTGTTGATTCTGTAAAAACTTTCATGACATCTTACTTATTAAATGCGTAAGATCCTAAGTGGACTTTTAACATTTAATTTGTGGCATAGCGCGATAGAAGCGTATGCTTTGTGCCTAGCAGCTAGACAGGAGACGCAATAATAGTTAACACTGATTCAAGTTGGGGTTGTTGCAAATTTCTGCGATAAAAATAATTTTACTTTTGTATGGGGATTTCGAATATGATATATCCAACCTTTGTACACGTCAAGTTAATCGTATGCTCGGTCAGAATAGCCCAACTTTGGGTCTATATACATATTATGATAAACGTTGCATACATATTATGACAAACGTGTATATTTTAATAAATTATTTTTCAAAAAAAACTAAACCGACTTCAAAACCACAAATGGCACTCAAAAGTAAAAAATAAATTAATATAATTATCATAAGCGCTACCCACTCATATATTTGAAGTCGGTGCCAGCCAAGTCTAATAGGTAGTAGATAAATACTATGTATATAGTAAGTACTACTTGTAGGTAGTATTTATCTACTACAAAAGAAAGTAAGAAAGTTGGTTACGAAAAAAACAAGAACCGACTTGAAGATTAAACTTATATTTTTTTGTTTTTGCTATTTTTTTCAAAAAGTACCTAATGAATTTCGATAAAATTTATATGGGACCACCTTTGAAGTATTACCTACCAATCAAAAAAAGAATCATCGAAATCAATGCATAATTGGCGGAGTAATCGCGTAACAAAAACACAAAAAAAAAAAAAAAAAAAAAAAAAACATACCGTCGAATTGTAAACCTCCTCCTTTTTGAAGTCGGTTAAAAATAAGACATAATAGAGAAACAAAGGTTATAGGATCGGTGGGACGGGGGTGGCCTGCGCCTCGGAAAACTTGTAGTTTTTAACTGAATGACGAGACGAGCTGGTCGTTTGCCTGATGGTAAGCAATACGCCAGCCCATAACAATAACAGCACCACTCAGAACTTTGTTTTGCAAAATCCTGCGCGGCGCTGCACTGCGCTTGTCACCTCCCTGACCCTGAGACAATTAGCTGTTGAGTCTCATAATGCCCAGTTATTTCGCTGGCTACAATGCCCTTCAAATCGGAACACAGTAATGCTTGCGCACTACTGCTTGACGGCTGAATAACTGGCAAAGCGGTGGTACCCACCCAGACGGCCTCTCGCATACGAGAAACCTACCACCAGTAATCCAGATCCGTAGATCCGGAGCTGCCTCGGTGGGAACAGAGAAGTTCCATAATTACTATCGTCAATTTCATCATGGAAACGCGCGCGCTTGAGCCGCTGCCGCTGGCGATCAATCAATTCAATAAATTTGGCCTTGCACAGATGTCAATGACAAATGTGGCAATAAAGTTTAAGAACGACCCGGCGCGGCGGCGGGCGCGGCGCACACCGGTCCCCGTTCCTTGGAAGTACGTTTTAGCAGGCCTAGCGCACTCCGCACTGTAGGTACGAAGCTACAAGTACATAGCCGAAACCGACGGCGGGTCGCACGTCGTTACACGTGCCGCGTCAGAAGAGATAAGAGCTATGCGATAGAAAGAGAGGCGCTCTGTAGGTTAATGACTGGTAGGTATCAATTTTATTGCGTCTTAGCAAGAATCGCTATTTGTTTAAATTTATTTTTAGGGTGATGCTTCTGTCCCTTAGTATTCTGTGGTTTCAGCGTGTTTTTTTTAAAGTCGCTTTGACCGATATTTTATAAAAATATTGTTCATTTCCGATAAAAAAGAAATACTTTTTGGTATAGAGCCGAAGTGCTAATTTTGTGATTTCTTTCAATTTCTTAATACCTCGTTTCCTTAATTGAAAGAATTAGCATATAACTTGCCCGCGACTTCGTTCGTTTGCATCGTACACAGGCTAAGCAAACGAACAAAGTAAAAAGTGTTTCACCATTGTTTGAAAATTAACCATGAACGAGGTTAAACAGGGTAAAATGTATTTTTTTTATGCTATGACAATAAAATTTGACTCGGTGCGATTGAGGGAGCCGTGTGCGGAGCGCGGGCGGCGCAAGCCGGTGTGCGGAGCGCGAGCGGCGAAAGCCGGTGTGCGGAGCGCGGGCGGCGCAAGCCGGTGTGCGAAGCGCGAGCGCCGCAAGCCGGTGTGCGGAGCGCGAGCGGCGCAAGCCGGTGTGCGGAGCGCGAGCGGCGAAAGCCGGTGTGCGGAGCGCGGGCGGCGCAAGCCGGTGTGCGGAGCGCGGGCGACGCAAGCCGGTGTGCGGAGCGCGAGCGGCGAAAGCCAGTGTGCGGAGCGCGGGCGGCGCAAGCCGGTGTGCGGAGCTCGAGCGGCGCAAGCCGGCCTGTGGAGTGACGCGGTGCGATTGAGAGAAGTGATTCGTAACGGCACGCGGTGGGCGAGGCTCCACAAAGTGGTTCAATTGGTTCCTGGTCGCCGTTCGCCGTCCGCCGCCGCTCATTGTGTAATAGGATGAATGAACCCGCCGGTACTTACGGCAACTACAAATTGTAATATTCCATCGAGTTTCTTAGCTCTGATGATTTTCAAACATTTTGACAAAGTTCTTAGAGTGGTATTGGTCTTGCCAGCTGACATTTACAGCGTACAGCTAGTGTGCAGTGGCCTGCATCGGTACTGCTTCAGATGGAAACCTCTGTGGTGGAGCCACCGCCCACAGCTAATCTTGTTACAGCTGCTAGCGTCACTAGAGCTCCACAAGTGTCTACTGCTAATCAATACTTATTTACATTATATCTATGTATACAAGCAAATTACCATTAATGATTTATTGACACCATGAAAGCTCCATCACAATAACACCTATAGGCCGACCGTTTAACTCACGTATCACCTGCGCGGTAAGAAGGGAGCGAGGGGAGATGTTAGCGGGTGGGTGAAAGGGGTGCGCGGAGCAGAGAGCTTACGTCCTTTCCCTTTCACCCACCCGCTAACATCTCCCCTCGCTCCCTTCTTACCGCGCAGGCGATACGCGAGTTAAACGATCGGCCTATAAAAACTTTTTTTTACACAAATATTTTTTATTCTATTAGGTAATCCACTATACAAGCCACACAGCAGAAATGTGGCACATTCATGATTATATAAACAACCCCTATTATAATTCATATTTAATAACCTACTGGTATGGCAAGCACAAATTCATTACGATAACACATACACTTACTACTAGTAACTGAGGGGATGGATCATCGGTGGCATAGGAGTGGGGGACCTCAATACCTATCGATTTAACCCCCATGTATGTTTTGCGATATTCAGTTGTTCAAAAGATATATATTCGATGAAATTGATGGCATCATTCATCACAAACACTTGTAGTTTATTACATATGACATAGAAAATAGTTAGGCAAAAAATATTTTTAGAGCCCCTGACAGATACGACATTTGGATATATTTTTTTACTTGGATTTTTGTAAAGGCGCATCTTGAAGTAGTGTAGTAGTATGAGAGGCCAACTATTGAAAAATGTATGAGTAAAACACATGGTCCTAGGCTTCCATAGTATAATATAAGTAAAACACATGGTCCTAGGCTTCCATAGTATAATATAAGTAAAACACATGGTCCTAGGCTTCCATAGTATAATATAAGGAAGCAATTTCAACAGTTCCCTCGAAAAATTCAATGTCAAGCATACTTTCATTCATTAAAATGCATAACCTATTGTTATTCATAAGCATAAATTAGTCACTTCCTACTATTTTTGAGACTAATGAATTAAGAAATAGCTGAATAGGTACATTTTATTGTAGACTGGCATTTACATTAGTGTGAGATCTAAAATGTGCTCTCACCTGGAGTAGGTAGGTATTTACTAAGTGTTGAGTGACCATGTTCGGTACTGTGAGTGTGGATAGTAGGTACATGGCATGAAAGTAAATGTGTATTGTGTCGCCGTTACCGGACGCGGGCAGAGAGACTCACCGTCGCCGTTAACGTAGGTGTCGTGCGGCTTCATGTCTGCGCGCGGAGTGGCGCCGGCAGCCGCGCTCGCCGCCCCCAGCTCGCCTTCGCGCGGCGCTGGCGTGGCGGCTGTGGCGCTCCTCCTGCGCACAGCGAGCGGACGATCAGTACGAGCGCGATCTACGCACCTCACTAACCGGATTACGGCGGAGCACGTGGCCGACAGGCCGGGCGGCGGGCGGGCGAAGGCCGCGGCGCAGTGCGCGTCACATGGCCGCGTAAACAAACCCACCTGATGCGCCCGACGCCCGACCTGCACCTGACCTAATCAGATTACGCACATTACGTGATGTCGCAGCGGTCGCAGCCTCGGCCCGACGATGGGAAGCTCGCAGCCACGGCACGCACAGAATTCGCGAAATGGAGAATATCGATGCCACTCGCCACCGCCCGCAGTCCACAACTTGTTTTTATTTTGTCAATTTTGATTTTTGATTGATTTGACATTAGCGTTTGAAGTATAGTATAACATTGACGTTTGGATAAAAGTAATAAAATGTCAAAGTCAATGGAGATGAAACAGCTGCTTGCGTTCCGGGCTATTTCATCATTAGTATGGATTTTAGGCATCATTTAGTAGGGAGATAAAAAATCGCAGGGGGAAGTCCACAGACTAGTAAGAGTTATACTCCCCTCACTAAGATAATTTTTTTTAATAATTTTTCTTTGCCCCCTCAGATAAAAGCAAAGACAAAGTATTAAAAAGTACTCCCCCAATGCTAACTAGGTCTAGTCTTTGTTATAAAAGATGTGATACATTGAGGTCATTCCTCAATGATGTGATATCATAATCATGACTAGCTACCGAGAGAACTTCTTGCTGGCTGGCTGGAGACAATGTTATTTTTTGTAGTGTTTTTTTTCTTATGTCAAGACTTATTTTAATATTATAATATACGTTTTTTTCTCCACGTGAACGAAGTCTCATTTAGTTCTCATTAGGGTTCAGTGGATTTTTTATAACATAAATTTCAGTGATCGCTCAAACAAAAACGTACAAGAAGTTTGAAGAGTAACACATTATAATGACGTTTGCGCTTGTGTCGCATTCGATAAACTCATATCGAGTACTCCGGACCAATGTAACGAAAACGTTACATGCGTAAACATTAATAATAAATTATATGTTCTTTTTCCTTAACAAAAATAAAAGATAATATAAATAATATCGGTTGTTCACGATATTTCACCATTTCGAAATGACGGTGCAAATATTAAATAAATAATTGATACATACGGGACATAGCATATCGATAACGTATATGACGCGTTAACCATAGGTGCGAGCGAGACGCCAGAATTCCGCTATGCGCTTGCGCATTGCGGCGGCCGGCCGGTCCGTAAGCTTTGACAGCCTCGTCTCGCGAGCCAGTTGCCGCTAGACTGTACTGGTGGTTAGAAGACACTGTTCTGCCCAATTTCCATGCGCGATTGTTTAAGCGATCGCTGTATTTTGAAAGTGTATTACTGTAATACTTGGAGTTTAATTAATTTTGACGTGAGTAATCACGAGTTAATAAGTTTTGTGCAGGATTCAACCCCGTACTAGGGTAAGTTTTAAATAGCACCGAACCGTTATTACAACCTTGATGTTACACTCATTCTTGCTCAAAATCATTTAAATGCTAATTCCTAATTGTGTTCATTTTCAGCTTTATCATAACTGTGTACTTACATTACTAGTGAAAACATAATATTATTTACATCTTTAATTTTGTTTCCATGATCAGCTAAATATATATCTACCTACCTTTGCAATTCATAATTTAATATTCAACTTTGTAGACTTTAATGTAAATTCTTTTTTTCTTATCTGTACTACATAGCTTAGTTTTTTCGGTAGTTTGTAAACTCCGTTCTGGTTTTCCGCCACCACGACAAGCTCGCTACAAAGTGCTTTCCTCAAAATGTCGTTGGTGGTACCCCAGATCGGAAGTTAGATAAACCAAATTATAATCATTTGGTTTTATCGCTTCCAGGGTTTTACCGTGTCACCTTGCCGCTTTCATCACTGCCTACACTGCTTGCGCACGCCTTCGCATACCTTCCCGCTCTTCGCGAACTAGCCGGAGAACATCCAAGGATCATCCCTGGCGCGGCGCTCCCCAAGTGTGAACACCGCCATCCACACCCGGCGCATTAACCAGGGAAGTGCTTTATCTGCAGAGGCTAATTCAGACCGGCCGTACACCCACGACCTTACAAATTTGTGTGCCCACCTACCTTTATTTTAAATTAAACAACAATTGAGACAACCGAGTTTTTTTTATTTTATTTATAAAAAACTTAGGTAGGTGTCGCACCACTCGATACATATCTGGCGGTTTTCAATCGATATTTATCTAATGCGACTTCTCGAGAATACGGAATTATCTAATCAATAGATATTTTGACAGTTCTTACGATATTTATCGAATGTGATATTATATCTACACCTCGAGAATAGGGCCCCAGGGCTACTACATGGTCACAGATAAATCCCTTCGACGAAGTCAAGATAATTAAGATCGAACTTCACTTCAGGTAAGTTCGTTTCATCATCTAAGAAAACTTCACAAAATGTAATATTAAAAATACTTTATTTATATTCCACTGCGTGTCTCTTTTACCAGAAAGTACCTACTGAGTGAGGTAGCCAGTACTATAAGTCTTATCATTTAAAAAAGTTTATGTCAAAAATCAGTCAGAAATGCATTGCCTGCATGGTCTGCATGGCCTGCATCACACAGTGTTTCCGGTGCGGATAAAACTACACGGTTTCGGGCTTAGAGTAATAGTGACATTACTCAGAGGTTTCGGGTAATTTTGGCTATGTGACGTCATCGACAGCCGGTGGTCATACTAGTGTTGACATCACGTCGCGGGTCACCACCCTGTGGAGGGTTGGGGATATGTTAGTCATATATAAATTAAGAAATAAAATAAAATTCATTTATTTCAGACTGATTTTGTTTATAAATTGTTAGTACTAACAAAGATCTTAAAAACTAGGTTAGTAGGACCACTGATCCTATACTATAGGATCAGTGAGTAGGACATTGTAATTGTAATTCATTAAATTGAATTCTCATTATATGGAGTCATGCAGTTGCCTGAGCCTCCCCAGTAAGTATTGCTGTCTCCGGCCTCTCGACAATCATCTGAAGGATCCCGTTGGTGCTACCTCGAATTCGGCGTATTAGTGAGGCTGACTTATTGCTCATGATGGCATAGAAGTCATCTAACCTCGCGTCGGCAAACATGCCCAAGGCGCTACAAAATCGAGGCAACCTCACCAGATTCCAAAAGGCGTAGTTATACTGTACCTACGCGAAGGGCATATTAGGCTTTCTGTGTGTAATTGATCCATAGTGCGCTAGTGTAGAAGCTCTAACAATAGGCTCTAAATAACCTTGACCTCCACTGAACATCTCGCAAACTTATGAACCAACATATTCGCACGCACCGACAATGCTCTCCGCTCCTTCTCGATATCTGCGTCATCATTCAGTGTCTCAGCCACTATCAATTCAATTTCAATTTCAATTTATTTTATTTTATTAAAACGGTTAACCAACTACATTAATTAAATCACATATTATTATAAATTTAGCCAAAAAAAAATTAAATACAATCTAAATCTAAATCTAAATAAAAAATAAAATTACAAGTCAGTCAATAAAATAACAAAATAAAATATCAAAAGTAATAAAATAATCAAGAATAATCAATAAAATTAAATGTCAAAATGTTAAAATAATACTTATTGTCAGGAATGCAATGTCAAATGATGACTAACTACCTACACAATCACACATCATTCTCACAAAACCTCAGACATACAGACAAAATTACCGCCCATCCGTCCGCAAACAAGTCAATCTCAGGGTTGGCAGCTGGGAGTGCGTTGAGCGCAGAGAAGTCACGCGGGAGAGGCGAGTTTGCTCGCTCGGTAGTGCGGCAGTAGGGCACCGCGAACAGTTTGTGTCTCCTGCTTCTGCAATAATTGCTTGGAGTGTGTAATCGACACAGATCGTCGCTAAGTTCAGGGGCGTCTATTTTACCCCGAAGAATTACTATGTGCCCTAGATACCTAAACTGAGAAACACGAGCTAGAGGTCCGGTAGACAGGTGGTATATGCTTCGGTTTCTTATTAATTTCTGCCTCGAATAAGCATATATGTCGGTAAGTATACTACTCACCTTTGTTTGCGTTGTAGCTACTACAGGCTGTGCTCCGCGGCGCCGGCGCCGGCGTACGAACAGTCTCGGAGAAGAGAACCCTGCCTCACACCACATTCAAGGTCATATTCATCTGAGTTAGCATTTCCCCGCTGTGCTTATACCAAAATGAGAGTACGAGTGTACAGATCAGTTCAGGGGACCACCAAGGCCTTTGATAAATCTAGGAAACACACATAGATCGGTGTTTTTCTATTTACATAGTTACAGTGTTCCTAGTCAATACCGCTTTGTCTACTGCAGACAAAGTTTCGCGAAAGCCACACTGTGCATCGTGAAGTACAATATATTTAGCGATATGTGCATCCAGTAGATTTTTTGCTATAGGTACAATCATGGTTTCTATCAGTTTAGGAGGTAGGTAAGAGCGACGCATACAAAAGGCAAACAGCATGGCTAAAACACTACACACATGTTGACCCCCATAGGCCGCATACTGTAGGTGCTCGATACTGAGACCGTCACTGCCCGGAGATTTACCTCTGTTCATATATTTAATAATCGTTATACCTCGCCAGTGAAGCCTAGTGGTGTGGACTGTGGACGTTCTCAGAACCCCAACCCGCAGAAGATATCAATCAGATCATTCCATCAGTCATTTAAAATTCATGACTGATGGAACTGACTGACGGCTGCATAGGCGTGTAGGTACTCAATGGACGCCTAAGTGTATTGAATTGCATTCAAGATTCATTCAATTCAAGACATCGAAGTGCTTAAAAAATAAAAATTCAAAGGCAAACTTAACTTATGTCGTCGCCGTCGGTCGTCGTGCTACATAAACATCCAACCAACCGCTCGGAAGATACATTTCTGTCGTAAGTATCAAACGTATCAAACATAGGTAAGTATAAGTACCTACAAACATACAAACGTCGATTTATCCCTATCAAATCAGAGACTCCAGAGACTTCTTTTCGGCTTATTCCCTAAATCCCCACTTCCAACATAGATAGATGTAGACTCCATTATTATGTACGTATACCTAGCTAGTCTCTCGGCTTATTATAGGTATGTATAGGTACCCAATCGCCACCAACATCGTTGCCGTCGTCGGATCGGTGCATGGGATCGGTGTCGCCGTGGCAGCCGCCGCGCCCGACGCCGCGGCCGCGGTGTGCCGTATGTCGTGTAGCAACTATCAATTATGCTCTGAATGTAGTAGGAGATAGGTCTGGTTAGGACTCAGGCTCGGGAGGTGTGTGGAGAGCGACGACCGACGCGACGCGGCGCGGCGAGCGAGCTGCGCGGGTGTGACGTCACCGCGCGGGGCGCTCGGGGCGGGCGGCGGCTGGCCAGCGGCAGCATCGATCGCGCAGCGCAGGGCGCGCGGCCGCGGTGCGGGTGTGGTGCGGCGGGCGCGGCAGTGCGCTGAGCGAAGCCGCCGGCGACGCGCGCCGGGCGACATGTGCGGCGTCCGCACCGCACCGCTGCTGCTCGCGCTGCTCGCCTCCCTGCCGCACGCCAACCGTGTCGCGTGAGTGCCGCCTCGCCGCCGCCAGCCGCCCGGCCGCCCGGCCCGGCCCGGCCACCGCACGGCCCGGGGCTGGCGGCGCAGCGCGACGATCGAATTATGCACTATCACTGTGGCCGTTTTCATTCTAAGACTCATTTTCTTTACTAAGTATGTAGATTACAGAATCATAAGTAATTTCAATAAACACCCTCATAATATCATATTATTTCCAATTGTATCGCAGAGAAACTACATATCTGTCACAATCTTTATCTAAACACCTAACTTTAACTCGATCTCATCACAAAGCTTTAGTCATAATTAAAAATGATGTCCTGTTAATTATTTCGGTACGT
The DNA here is from genome assembly GCA_951640565.1 of Petrophora chlorosata. Taxonomy (NCBI): domain Eukaryota; kingdom Metazoa; phylum Arthropoda; class Insecta; order Lepidoptera; family Geometridae; genus Petrophora; species Petrophora chlorosata. Next base: position 13,064,705 of record OX621210.1, read on the forward strand.
ATGCCTACTTAACTACATATCAATGAGTACGAAACGTACCTAGTAGCACTGTTCGGGTACAGTGCACTGATTAGCGAACTAGTTACAAGATAAAGGAAAGTGATAACGAGCACATTTATGTTTTACAAATGATGTATACGTAGACAACACGCTAGGATAACCAGTTTCCGTCAATCGTTATTGTCCCTGAGCGTGTACCGCTGCCTCTACCGAGATGACGCTGTATAATTTGTGATGTTTGGGGCGATCGATGCTAACGGGATAAGTCTCATTTGAAACGGCATCGTGCGTGTAAGACGAGTAGGTAGGATGGCGCGGTGCCAGAGATGTCTCGCGCCTGCAGCTCACACCGCTCGCGGCCGCTGCTCGCGCCTGCAGCTCGCGCCTGCAGCTCGCGTCTGCCAGCTGCCAGGCGCTGCGCGACCACGCAAAGAATCTAATACTCAGAGGGGTGCCGTTGCATTATTATACACCTTCTTTCTCCTGCAATTGCATTTTGCCTGGGCCACGAGCTTCTCCGCGGTCTTGCTCTCTGACTACTCTCTATTACCTACCCTACCTATAGTATTATATCTTTTATTCTTTACCTGTGAGAACCTATCAGTATTCCAGACGCAGTATCACACTTCAGAACTTCAGAGTTAGAGGGACGACCGGTCTGTTTGTCGGCGATGAGGAGATGCGTACGTGGCGCGTACTATTTTTAAAAGCTAGATACTCCGACAGTCCTGTTCATACCAACATTCAATAGATAAAAAAACTGAGCTATTCCCGATTTTCTCAATTTTCCGGGCAACTTTTCCATTTTGTCTTCCCATAGAAACCTAATTCGGACTATTATTACGCATATTTAAAAAAATATTAGACAAATTGGTTCAGCCGTCTCAAGTCATGCGCGCACCAACGAACAGCATTGGTTTATTATTTTTATTTATGCCTAGTTAGGTCATAAATTCTGTCACATGTTTAATATAAAATAATTGAAACAAGTTTATTCATTATGTAACCATTTATATACCAAAATGAACTTAACAAAACATAGATTCTTATGACTAATAAAGTTTATTCAAAATGACCTCCGTGATTTTGAATACAGGCCTTCAATCTGCGCGGCCAGTCGTCTATCGCAGCACGAACGAGGTCCATGTCAATATCGGCGGCTGCCTTAATCAAGGATGTCTTGAGTGACTTCAAATTGGGATGAGGCTTTGAGCACGCCTTTTACTCCAAGTGTTGCCATATCTTGTAATCCAACGGACTCAAATCTGGACTGGAGTAGGGCCAGTCTTCGTGCCGGATGAAGTCGATTTCACGCGCCGCCAGCCAGTCTTGTGTGCTCTTCGCTCTATAAGCTGGCGCCGAATCTTGTTGAAATACCCAGTGCCTGTTATTGAACATGGTATGAGAAACAGGTTCCACAAGGTTCGTCAGGTCTGTATTTTGATACACTACTGCATTCGTTTTTACACCTTTCTCACAAAAATGTACCTCTGTTAAGCCCCAATAAGAAACTCCCAACTATACCATGAGCGAGGATGGAAAATGACCTCGTTCGACACGCGGAATACGGTTGCTCGCTTCTTCACTACTGTGTGCGTACACCTTATCATTTTGTTTGTTGTAGCTCTCTTCTCCGGTAAAAATTTTTTCATCCGAAAAATGAATTTCCCGATATTTTTTCACGCGTACCGCTTCAACAAAGCGCCGCATCTCTTCAGTCTCAATTAGAAGAGCATTTAAACAATGTCCTGTTTTTCTTCGATATGCCCGAAGCCCTAAGTCTTCATTTAACACCCTTTTCACCGTGGTTCTGCTTAACCCCATCTGAAGGGGCAACAGTTTCTGCTTACGTTTGGGATTTCTTTGAATTCGCGCCTTCACAGCTTTTATCACTGCTGGAGTCCTAACAGACCGAGAGCGACCACTTTTTGACCTTTCATCTACACTAGAGTCTTCATTGTATCGTTTGATGGTACGATAAACGAATCTTTTGGTTATATTCAAACTTTTCAGTATGTCAAAAATTTGAATTGGCGCGTAACCGCAACGATGCAACGCAATAACTGCAACACGGTCTTCTTTAAGCGTCCATTCCATATTTAAAAATGAGTAAAATTCTAAAAAGTATACATTTTTACTTTCATGAACAAGTCGAATCTCGAATTCAATAAACTTTTTTGTGGCCAGCATTCTAAAAGAAAAGTTTTTACTGTGTGACAATACTTATGACCTGACTGTGTATATATGTTTCGACGAGCATGTCGTTCGCCTGATGTTAAGCAACATGTCTGCTCATTACAGTTGCAGCACCACCCAGAACTTAGTCTTAAAAAAATCTGCGCGGCACTGCACTGCACTCCTCACCCCGAGACAATTAACTCTTAAGTCTCTTCCAGTAATTTTGCTAGCTACAATGCCCTTCAAACCGGAACAATGCTCGTGCACTACTGCTTGGTGCCAAAGTAACTGGCAAAGCGGTGTTACCCACCCAGACGGCCGGGCCTGTCGCATCCGAGAAACCTACCTCCCTTTGAATATCTGTGAACCTAGCTACCAGTAAACCAACTAAGTAGGTATAACGCCATATAAAATAATAATATCAGTAATTCATTTATTTCAGGCAATAATACAGTTATCAAATTAAAAGTACCAGAGGCTAACCAAGCCTCGCTCATTGCAAATATGAAATGTCCCATATAACCACTGACGCGCCTCTGTAAATATACACTACGAGTATGAATGAACAGTGTGTGTACTTACTACGTGACGTGCTACTACTAAAGAAGTGTACCTACGTATTCCGTGATAAAGGGCGTAAGAGATGTGTGTCTCACTTTAATATTTTGAGCCCCCATTGCAGAGCCCGGCACGGAGCGGAGCACGGAGCACTTCAATGTACCTTATACCCTAGCACGTGTATTAATACAATTATTCTGCGGTCACGTCAGCTTATCGAACAAGGGATCGGTTGGATGTTTCCGTTTTGTAAAATAAACACAAACTTGAGTGACAAATAGCAAGAGTGACCAATTTATACACAAGCACAAGCAAACATTGTAATAGCAAATAAGGGGTTCATAATTATGACATAATATTTCTCCGCACCACTGTAACGACATCTTCTCCCGTCATTCTCTGGTCAAATCGGGAGAGGTGTATCCATTCAATTCAATTCAAATAATTTATTTCAATTTGGTACATCCGTACACTTCTGAACGTCAGGTAACAATTAAATGTATATATACTAACATTCTCCGTCATAAGCTCAGCAGCAAGAAGCGTTGTTGTTGTGGCTGCAGCAAGAGCGGTGCCGCGGTGGTTGTCCACGAGTGTGAGGCACTCCTTGTCGACCTTGCTCGTATTCGGGACGGTATGCGGCAGACGCCGGGACTCCCGAGATGCTCGTGCATATGTTTTCTGGCGTGAAGAAGCTGCCGCAGGCTGATCAGCACTTTTTCTGTGTTCATAATCAAACAAGTACCTAGCAGTGTTTTAACCTGTGGTGAATCGGGGTATCTCGGAGTCGATGTCATTTACTTGCTGATGATTAATGCATTTCTTCCGCGTCGACAAGTTATATTTTGTGCTCACTTAAGCGAAACGGTCGCGGTTGGTGCAACACATTTGCTACTGCGCTGTTCGTTGACCTCGTTTCTGAGGACAGTGACGGTCTGCTCCGGACCATCAAATTTCGAACGTGTCTCGAAAACTTCACCTTTTAGGAGCGTGATGACCTTCAAGAGTCTCGTAACATCGACTTGGTCGAAGGTCACGGGAGGCAGCTTGTAAAGATCACGAGCCACGAACGTTGGTACGTCATCAGGATCAGTCTGCTCGCTGCCTCGTCCCTCGGCGGACGGTGATCACGGCACGGCGGCGGCGGTGTCAACAACACCTTCTTGCAGTGCCCGTCGCACTGCCTCGTCCCTCGGCGGACGGTGATCACGGCACGGCGGCGGCGGTGTCAACAACACCTTCTTGCAGTGCCCGTCGCTCTCCCTCGTCCCTCGGCGGACGGTGATCACGGCACGGCGGCGGCGGTGTCAACAACACCTTCTTGCAGTGCCCGTCGCTCTCCCTCGTCCCTCGGCGGACGGTGATCACGGCACGGCGGCGGCGGTGTCAACAACACCTTCTTGCAGTGCCCGTCGCTCTCCCTCGTCCCTCGGCGGACGGTGATCACGGCACGGCGGCGGCGGTGTCAACAACACCTTCTTGCAGTGCCCGTCGCTCTCCCTCGTCCCTCGGCGGACGGTGACCATGGCGCGGTCTGTTCTGTCTGGTTCTCAATTCAATGTTCTTTTTATTTATTTATTTTATTATGTTTGTTACCTCAGAACTCTGTTATTTATAAACCGATTTGGTAAATTCTTAATTGGATTCAGTATTATATATACTACAATGTGGTCCCATATAAATTTCATCAATATTCGACCTTGCATTTCTAAGTCACATCAGAATTGAAGTTGTTTTTATTGTTTTCTCTTAAACCAGTGTTGCAAAGAAAGGTTAGACGAACGCTCCGGGTCCTATTTGTTGGTGGGGACTGGTCGGATCTGGTCACTCCAACTGCTACTGACATACCTATTCATACTATTTATGTTTTTCTGTTACTGATACTATACCTTAAGTAATAATTAGTACTCTTTGCTATGACTATGGGACATCTCACTCGCACTTCTTGTTTGACATTTTGTTAATTTTAATTTATACTTCATTGTTCGTTGTTATATTTTGATACATTTTCAAAGAGTTCAAAAAGAGACATCCCTTGTAGTTTCTTGGTGTGGTGCTATCTTCTCTAGCGGGCGTATGCACTGTGCACTCTACCAGGTCTACCAGGTCTGCCAGTGCTTCGGAAATACGCCCGCTAACTACTAACGGACTCTAGTCCGTTTTCGCACTTTTCTGAGCCTAGACTTCATTCTGAGTATGGGAAAGAAATGGGTAGACATGTAGGTATAAGTACCTTTGTTTTCAAAGTGAAGGTATCTTAAATTACAGTTTGAACGTATTTTAATTGGTTTGTATTATGTGTATTTGACGTTTAAAGTGCAAATATTGTGCTTATAAATATAAATATCTTATAAATATAAATACTTATCTTTTGACTATGACTATAACGATCATAAATGCCTATTTAGTTTGTGGCCTTGGGATGGTCATTACTGAGTTATAAAAATAATCGGGGTGCCAAGGTACAGCCTTTTCACAGCCTCTGTGGTGTAGTGGTTGGGCAGGTTGGCTCAAATCTCATACACCACCGAGGTTGCGGGTTCGATTCCCGCAACGGGTCAAATGTATGTGCACAGAAAAAAAAAGCGCAAGCATACATTTATTTACAACAATAAATTATTTTTCATAAAAGCTAAACCGACTTCAAAACCACAAATGGCACTCAAAAGTGAAAAATAAATTAATATAATTATCATAAGCGCTACCCACTCATATATTTGAAGTCGGTGCCAGCCAAGTCTATTAGGTAGCAGATAAATACTATGTATATAGTAAGTACTACTCGTAGGTAGTATCTATCTATTACCTTTTTTGAAAAATAATTTATTTTACCCTTTTTAGTGAAAAAAAAGTTTTAATTAAATTAATTTAAGAAGTTTTTAAAGACAAGCTTTTATGATCTAGAAGCTACATCATGACGAAGTTTAAAACGGGCTATCACAATTAAATGCATGTACAAAAAAATTCATGTCTGTCCTATTCTCTGTTGAGGAGTTCCCTCGCCGGAAGTCAATCCTGGGTGTATCAGCCATGTCATGATGGAATTTAGAACAGGCTATTATGGTTAAATCCATTTACGAAATGTTGTGTCTGTACTATTCACCGTTGAGGAGTTCCCTCACCGGAAGTCAACCCTGGGTGAAGCAGGTGAAACAGTCGAATACAAACCTCCACCTTTAGAAAGTTGGTCACGAAAAAAACAAGAACCGACTTAAAGATTTATATTTACGGTTTTTGCTTTTTTTTCGAAAAGTACTGAATGAATTTCGATAAAATGTATATGGGACCACCTCTGAAGTATGACCTACCAATCAAAAAAAGAATCATCGAAATCAATGCATAATTGGCGGAGTAATAGCGTAACAAATAAACAAAAAAAAGAAAAAAATAAAAATAAAAAACATACCGTCGAATTGTAAACCTCCTCCTTTTTGAAGTCGGTTAAAAACCACAGCTCTTAAAAAATGAAGTATAACTTAGTATAATGTAACTGACAGCCAAAGAGGGTTTTACATTTTTTGAGTTTGACTTAATTAAAAAAACAGAATGGTCCCCCTGTTCTTGCAGAATTACATATTGCATGCCAACGATTAGCAGAGACATGTTTGGGCAGAAACTCATATCTCATACTTCCATTTGGTTCTCTTCGCAGAATTAATAAATAAAAAATGAATGTAAAACCCAAATACCAGGGGTATGAAACCACCAGAAGTCTCTTTTAACGTCCTCTCATGGGTTTGCTTCATTCAGTACCTTCGCAAGCTTCTGGCTTCGAGCATTCTAAAACACTCTTGGGATGAGTATTCTGCTTGCTAATAACGATTTTAGAAAAGTATTTATTCCCAACTGAGTTTCTGACTTTAAACATTCTGCAAGGTAGCTGATACCGTAAATATAAATCGAAATGTTTGGCAGGTGACATAGTAGCTATGATTGGAAATAAATGTAACTGGGAATCTGTTGTATCCACAGCCGGGTATCTGTAGAAATAGGAACCCATACAGCCGGAAACATGTGCAATTGGGAATGTGAGGTAAAATCTGTCGATTTGGAAATAATTTTCGGGAGGCGGTGGGGCACGGCGCCGGCGCCGGCGGCGGCGCGCCGAGGCAAATCTTCGGCGACGCGACGGCGCGGCGCTTGTGTGTGTATATGAGGCTGTGTGTATTTGTTTCGTGTCTGAGTGTTGTGGGACCACGGTCCTCATAGTTCCTGGTTCCCAGGAACAGGATCTATGTATGTGATCCTTGGGCGTTCAAACAGAGCCTTGAGAGAGCGCGTAGCTTTTTTTAAACTGTAGTTTAATGTTTAATTTTATAAGTTTTGTCCAAAACTAGACATCGTTACAAACTGACATTTCCGTACGTCGCGTCGTTTCCTACCAGATTTTTATTCTTTTTATTAGTATCATCACACAAGTTGACTTGTTTCCTTCCATTCCTATCTTCGATTCATTTGAATTCCGTAACAAAGTGTTTCGTCTCAAATGCCTTCCTCAGAACGAATGAACAACATGTTTACGAGAGTGACCAACGCAAGTAATTTTTAAAAGGTATTCAACAAGAGTTGTGTCCTACAGAGTTTAGTATTTGAAGCCCATTCTGTTCTGTAATTGCTAGACAAACAAACGTACAAATGAACAAGTTAATAGGACGTTCTTCATGGCGTCAGACATCAGATCGTCAAATACTTTGGAAAACAAAGGATTCAATATTAATGATTCGATAACAATCATATATTATTATTTAATTATAGCGCTCGTAGCGTAGCTCGCCGAGCCGTTCGTAACAGATCTTCCAGGTAGTTATAATATTATGTAGGTATGTTAGTTTGTAAGGTATACCTATATATAATATGGGTCTTAGAATTACTTTAGTCGCTTATGTACCTACTGTTTTCTTAAGTTACATGAAATAAACAAGTAATAAATAATAATAAGCCATCGATTCCGGTTGTTGTGTTAGGACGACAGTTGTAAGGCGATGTCGGAGGTCGCCGGGTGGCCTAGTAACTCCGACACCGCGCACCGGGTGGCCCAGTATCTCCGACACCGCGCACCGGCCGGCCGCACTCAGTGCAGGTGTAGTTGTGCGAACGTGAAACCGCGGTCAGGTTACTGGTTAACTTGTTTCTAATTAAAGTTTGGAAACTATCGTGACTCGAAATATTCATCATAAATATGAGCGGCTACGCTCATGTCATGTTTGGAGTTTATGCTTTGGAGTCTGCGCCGCGAATCCAAAGCGTTAACTCCCGGAAGAAGGACATCCTAATTGTCCGAAACCTGGTCGGAGTTATCCGACACAATCATAACGTGAGTGTAGCCGTTTATATTTATAATGAACTTGTTTTTAGTATTAAAATGGAATCGTGTGGAGTCGTGTCGTGTTGTGTCATGTCGTGTCGTGTCGTGTCGTGACGCGCGTGTGTTGTGTTGCAGGGGCGGCGGCGGCGGCGGCATGTTCGGGGATGTCAACATCTCATCCATCCTCGACTCGTTCAGCATCAGCTATGACAAGCGCGTGCGGCCCAACTACGGAGGTCAGTCGCGCGCAGCGCCCGTCCGCCTCGCCTCTCGTCGCCTCGCCCCGCCTCGCATCGCATCGGCAGCGCGCCGCGTCACGCCTTCTCCAATAATTTGATTCATATTTGATGTTATCTTTTCCATTCGGGATGACCTTTGTAAACTGACTGATGCTTAGTTATATTTTGTTAGTGAAAAATAAAATAGATGCTGCGCAATAACAGTTTCAAACAGAGGAAGACGAGTGACGCCCTAATATTGTACCTAATCTAAAAATTTAGGCTCGCTGCGGCACAGAATACATAACAGTTTCTTAGACCGGCTACGACTCGACGGCGGCGACGAACGAATGATTCCAAAACTCTCCGACTACACAAGTAGGCAGTGTGTATAACAAGGATGGGTAGAGGCGCCAGTCAATGCGTGCGAGTGAGATGTAACTAAACTTCTATCGAATAATATCGCGTTACGTCACTTCTATTTCCATTGGCTAACTCGCTCTCACAAATATGGTGGATCATGGATATTTCATACCTACGAGTGGAAAGTAATCCCATGTGACTTATTTTACTTTCCTAAGTGATTATAACACTTTCTAAAAGCACGCAGGCATGTTTAATGAGTTTTTGTTGAAAGTACGACCACGTAAGGCACAAGCGTTTACGACTGTGGTCTAAGCGCGACTAAGTGCAAGTGTGTCGCGAGACACACTTGAAAAGGTCCATCTTTGAAACTGTGTCACTCATCTTCCTCTGTTTGAAATTGTCATGATGCTGCGTCTATGATTTTCCATGATACAGGGTGCAAGCGAAATCATGGCATATGTCGATGTGTTTCGTCGTGTCTATAGCTGCGCAACTTATTATAAGATATAAAAGCATGTCATCGTATGCAAGTGGTGTCAATCAGGCGTCAAGTGGTCCAGTTCTAGATGGGGAATCATGTCGATTCACTATAATGTCGTAATACCGCTCACACCCTGTATTTTTAAATTTTATGGAATTTTCCAGGACCGCCCGTGGAAGTGGGGGTCACCATGTACGTGCTCTCCATCAGCTCTCTGTCTGAAGTTCAAATGGTATTCGTCATTTGTAACCACAGCGTACAATACACTGACACCGCGCTCCCCCCGCCCCGCCCCGCCCCGCCCCGCACTCGGCCACCGCGCGCCCCGTGCCCCGGTGCACTGCCCCGCGCCCCGCGCCCCGCGCCCCCTCACCGCTGCGCTTGGTTGCAGGTCCGCCGGTGGAGGTGGGCGTCACGATGTATGTGCTGTCGATCAGCTCCGTGTCGGAAGTGCTCATGGTACTGCTCTGTCTGCTCTCGCTTGTCTCGGTCTCGGTCTGTGACCGGGACGGAGCAGCCCCAGACTCGAGGCTGCGAGCATGTATGCCTTTGTGGAGCGATCCGCTTTCTTCTGTCTTAGTAACTGTCCACTTTCCTGTATCAACGACGAACCGGTAGAGACGTCCGAGTCCGTCCGCGGAGTTGTTCCCCGAGGGTACTCCCCGCAGAGCGGCGATCGAGCTTTCCAAGTGCGCGTCCGAGTGCCACTCGAAGCTCTGCGTTCCCTTCATTCGGAAGCCGATACTATCCGGCCTCATTTGAATATTACTACGTATTAGTTGAAATCGCGCTTTCGTGACCTGGACCTATAATGAATTTGAGTCGAGATTTATTACGAGCGACCTACTTTCACGGTTAGCGTGTTTCCACGCACCGCGCGCCGCACGCCACGGCGCGCCGTGTCATGGCGCGCGGCGCGCGGCGAGTGGCAGCGGCGCGGCCGCTGCGTGCCGGCTGCGTCCGCCGCCCTCTCCGTGCAGTCGCGTCACTAGAGCCTGCCCGTTCCGTCACCCGACACATCTCTATGCACTGGTATTAGTTCCGAGCTTTACGATTAACCGCTATTTACTTATTTGTATGTTGGATGTTGTGATTTGTCTATGTTTAAACATTTGTATGGTATGTGTGTACCGATAATATTGTTGTTTCTGTCGCATACTATCGCCAAAACCCAATCGACTGCGGTGGCTGAATTTATCTTAATCGACGACCGATACTCTACTTCAAACGAATCGTTTCTGTGTCGTAGCGCTAAATGTGTCAGTATTTGTAATAACCGGCCTAGCGAATGATTCGGATCCGTCGACGTTTGCAGGATTTCACGCTGGACTTCTACTTTAGGCAGTTCTGGACGGACCCGCGGCTCGCGTATAAGAAGCGGCCCGGCGTCGAGACGCTGTCCGTGGGCTCCGAGTTTATCAAGAACATCTGGGTGCCCGATACCTTCTTCGTCAACGAGAAGCAGTCCTACTTCCACACCGCCACCACCAGTAACGAGTTCATCCGCATCCACCACTCGGGATCCATCACGCGCAGCATCAGGTACCCCTCCGCGCCCCGCGCCCCGCGCATTTCGCCCCCGCGTGACGTCTCCACTCCACCCCCTGCCTACCGCACAGTGTGAGACGCCGCTGCTGTTCCGTTGCAGGTTGACTATCACGGCGTCGTGCCCCATGAACCTGCAGTACTTCCCCATGGATCGGCAGCTTTGCCACATCGAGATAGAGAGCTGTGAGTATCCGCTCGGTGCAGCGCGCGCCGCGCACCGTGGCGTTACGCGCACCGAGGCCTTACGCGCACCGTGGCGTTACGCGCACCGAGGCTTTACGCGCACCGTGGCGTTACGTGCACCGTGGCGTTACGCGTCACGCGTCACGCCTAGCGCCGAGCGCTGACGGACCTACATATGTTTAATCTGTGCCGCCGACCGACCTGTCGGCGGCGCGCGGCCCTAACTTGATCTTCAAACACAAATGCTCATATTTTGTTGTCTGCGATTCCTACTTATGTGATTATAACTGAATGATTTCCCTATGTATGTGCGAGGCGATGGGGTTTGATCTGGAACTTTACTCAAAATTTAACTAATCGATAGCACGTTTATCTACACAGATGATAGAAAAATAATACAAGAAAAGTGTGTGTGTCGTGCTCACCGAAGCAATCATTGGTTTTATACTCACAATGCAATCGACTCACTGGGCTTGTACCGATGTTGTGCCGTGACCACCGTACCGTACCGTATCACAGACGCTATCGGGCCGCTGACTGTGAGCACAGCGACTCGACCCTGGCACGTGCCGTGCGCTGGCGGGCGCGGCCGGCTTCTCCTCGCATACCGCACCCGCAGGGACCGGCGCCGCGCGACCCGCGCTGCGCGATCCGCGCCCCCGCGCGCCGCTTCGCTTGCCGCCGCTCCCGCACCGCACCCGCACCCGCACCGCACCCGCACCCGCACCTGCACCCGCACCGCATCGCCACCGCACGATCACCTCATCCCACCGCGCACCGTCGCCGTAAACGCCGCTTTTCAAGTTTCTTTATTCGTTGAACGTACCTACTCGTACTTACCGTCGGTTTTGTAATATCGCGTAGCCCTCATCTCACCACACGACGTAGATTAGTCGTTTTTATTTTTCTATCATCCATGTCGGAGCGCGGTCCTCCCGCGCGCCGCCGCCGCGCCGCCCCGCGCGCGGAGCCCCAGCGTGCGCGACGGCCGCACCGCACGGCGACCCGCGCCCTTCGCAGCGTAAGTGATAGCGTTTGTGTGTTTGGCATGTCTCCGGAGTCGGGTACACGATGACAGACATTCTGTACGTGTGGAAGGACGGCGTCGCCAGCGTCGGCATGAGCAGCGAGGTGCAGCTGCCGCAGTTCCGCGTGCTCGGCCACCGGCAGCGCTCCACCGTCGTCGCGCTTTCTACAGGTAGGCCGTGCCCGCTCCGCTCCCCCGCGTTCCCGCGCCCCCGCGCCCCCGCGCCCCCGCCACGCCCGGCACGCGCAAGGTTCGAGTCGCGTCACGTGGTCCGGTCCGGCCCGGCCCAGCCCGGCCCAGCCGGCGCTGTCACTGACGTTGTTTCGCTACGCACAGTCGGCTACACGATGCGGGACATCCGGTACAAGTGGAACGAGGGGCCCAACTCCGTGGGCGTGTCGCATGAGGTGTCGCTGCCGCAGTTCAAAGTGCTCGGCCATCGCCAACGCGCCATGGAAATCTCCCTCACAACAGGTTCGACTAATTACCTATCTCATTACTGTTCAGGCCGGCTCACGACGACTTAAATGCTCAGGTTTTAATAGTAGTGACACTTGCTGGCTGATTTGTATTATTTGATAGTGTTCAAATGCCTTACAATTGAAAGACTTCGTGCAAGCTGGAACTAGTTAATGTTATTACTCCTCCTAACCGAATAATAATTGATGATTACTTGCATGGTACCGCGCGGCGTGTCGTCCCCGTGGTAACGCCGTGCCGTGCGCGCGCTTGGTGTCTCGGCAGGGAACTACTCGCGGCTGGCGTGCGAGATCCAGTTCGTGCGCTCGATGGGCTACTACCTGATCCAGATCTACATCCCGTCGGGGCTCATCGTGATCATCTCGTGGGTGTCGTTCTGGCTGAACCGCAACGCGACGCCGGCGCGCGTGCAGCTCGGCGTCACCACCGTGCTCACCATGACTACGCTCATGTCCTCTACCAACGCGGCGCTGCCCAAGATCTCCTACGTCAAGTCCATCGACGTGTACCTCGGCACCTGCTTCGTCATGGTGTTCACGAGCCTGCTAGGTGCGCAACTCCCGCCACCCCTCCCGCACCGCTCCGCACCGCTCCACGGCTGCGTACAGCTCGGCGCTTTATGTTTCAGAGTACGCGACCGTCGGCTACATGTCCAAAAGGATACAGATGAGGAAGCAGAGGTTCGTGGCGATACAGAAAATTATGGCTGAAAAAAACGTCCGGCCGGAGCCCCCTCCGTGGGACTCGCACTCGCTCTCCAAGACGAGCACCATGAGCCGGTGTCCGCCGGGCCGCTCCTCGGTACGTACCGCTCGCATACACCATGACCCGGTGCCTGTCGGGCCGCTCCTCGGTACGTACCGCTCGCATATACCATGAGCCGGTGTCCGCCGGGACGCTGCTAGGTACGTACCGCTCGCATACACTATGACCCGGTGTCCGCCGGGCCGCTCCTCGGTACGTACCGCTCGCATATACTTACTGCTATCTTCGTACGTCAGACCGTATCAGGCAGAGGCAGAGCGGCATGGAGTTCAGTTTGTTGTTCGCTTCTTTTCCGCCCTTATGAACCTGAGGCTTCAACCCAGACTTTTCTTGTTGCCTTTCGACTGCGTGCTGCAAATACTAACACATTAAGATGCAAGTTGCTGACCAAGGCGGCGGTCTAGGTAGGGGCAGGGCAGGGGGTGCGAGGAATCCCCGGGCTACAGCAGGCCGCCAAAAACAAAAATTTACCCTGGCCACGTACAACGGACGCACGCTACGACTCGACGAACACCCGAACACCACTGCAGCTAGAAGAAGAACTGAAAAACATAAGATGGCATATTCTGGGATTGTGTGAAGTGCGAAGAGAGGGAGAGGACACCATAACCCTATAATCGGGCCATCACTGACAACGTTATGGAAATCTCCAGTGTGTCGACAAGGGTTGCGTACCTCATAATTAAGCTAACTGAGAGGTATAGCCTCAAGGTTGTGCAGGTCTACGCACCGACCTCGGCACACTCGGATGATGAAGTAGACTCCACTCATAAAGCTATTCAAAAGCTATTCAAAATATGAGGAATCAACCGGGCACAAAGCTTCCTGACCGCTAAATGTTCATGGAGTATTTTGTGCACTTGACTCATACCGATGCCTAAGCCTGTCCGAATCTGCTGATAGGTCACTCTTTTGTCAGTCTCTATTATACGAAGCACAGCACAAATGTTAATGTAAACGACCGAAGATAACATCTGGCGTCCCTCACGTAGATCATCGGTGAGATTAGTGCGACCACGCTTAAACTCATTAAATCAGTTGTAAACAGTGGCACGAGATGGGGTTTCATCGTGAAAGGCCAATCGTAGTCTATCATAACTTTCTTGTTGACTTAAATGTAATCGAAAGTCATAAAAAATCATAGCACGAAAACTTTCTCGCGTTAAATTCATGCTGACGTGACACAGACAATTTTCAATTTGCCACCAAATCGTAAAACAAATGACAATTGAATGAAATTCATACTCAATAATATTGGCAGAGTTCCATTTTCAAAATTTAAATTATTTTTTATTTATTTTGTTTACAAGTGGCCAATTCTAAAAACTTTCAGTTTGACCCTCGTACACTCCCCACACTACGATAAATCAGTACGAGCCACTTCCAGCTACGCTCGGTTGGTGTGTTTGTGCTTTGCTTATCTTTGACCGCGCGCGTCGAACCAATACTGGCTGCGATTAAAACAAACTACCTCCGAATTATTAGTTTAATTTACATTATGTTTTTATTTGTTACGTCTAAAAAATGTATTGTAAGTATTTTCTCATGTAAGTGAAGTAATTCTTTATTTTTTTTTTTATTTTTTTTTTTTTTTGTAAATCTACGTTTGACCACCATCTCGCCTGATGATAAGCGACGATGTAGCCGAAGATGGAGCACGTAGATTTAATTTATTATATTTATTTTGTATTTTTTATAAGAAATAAATGATTTTAACGTCAAGTACGATTGCATTTTGAAACATTTACTTGGAAAGAATTGATTTTATTGATGATGGGTCGAACCTGCCGGTAGCGGGTAGCGCGGCGCGGCAGTGGGAGGTGCTAGCGCGCAGGTGACAGGAGACAACACCATGTGTTGCAGGAGGTGCGGTACAAGGTGCGCGACCCGAAGGCGCACTCCAAGGGCGGCACGCTCGAGAACACGCTGAACGCGCGGCCCCCCGCCGCCGCCCCCGCCGGTGAGGAGCCGCTGCCCACCATGCACCCGCTTCATCCCGGGAAGGTAACCCTTGCCACCAGCTTGTGCTCACGCAGCGTACCGAGCACGGGGACAGAGCGTGACACGCTTCCGTTTGTGCAGGACCTCGGCAAGTACCTGGGCATCACGCCGTCGGACATCGACAAGTACTCGCGCATCGTGTTCCCGGTGTGCTTCGTGTGCTTCAACCTCATGTACTGGATCGTGTACCTGCACGTGTCCGACGTCGTCGCCGACGACCTGGTGCTGCTCAGTGACAAGTGAACGTGCCGCGCGCCTGCCGCGCCGCGCCGGCTCGCCCGCCTGCCGCACCGCTCGCCGTGTGTACATGTAGGTAAACACATATCGCTACTCCGTCCGGTCGTCGAAATACCTATATCCAAATTAATAAAATCTTCCTCGCGACAGTCACCTCGGTGGCGTGCGGCGGAACGCGTGCGGTCAAACGAAATCTTAGGAAAATAGAAGAGGCGTGTGTCAGAGTCAGTGCGGGATAGAGGCACCCGCGCCGGCGCGGCGGGCGCGGCGGGCGCGGCGCGCCGCAGTGCGTTATGAGTAATTAGGTAATAATAAAAGTCTGATGCTCAATTTTAAATCGCTTTACTTATCGATCGGACGCCGGGCCCCGCGGGAAGGGGCGCCGGCGCCGGCGCTGTGATATGCTCCCGATCGCATCGCGCAGCGAGGACGTAGTGAGGGCTGCGGACGCTCCGAGCGCACGGTCTATTTAATAAATTGTTATAAAATATTGCACCTTCTAGAATTGTTTTGATTGATAAGTAAGTATTCTATTGTGAGTTCTGTTTTGCGTTTAAATTGTATATTTTGGAGTTGTGTAGTTTTAAGTGAGCTCCTTCTGGGGCTCGACGAGTAGCACCCCGCACGCTCGCGCCCCTCGGCCGCACGCGGGGGCGTGAGGGCGTGGGGGCGCCCCGGCGGGGGAACGGGCGTGGGGGGCGGCGGACACTCAACAGGGTTTTGATACATCGTTTACACTGGATACTTTGTGCTTGAGGCACGCGTGGTGTTGAGCCGGACGCGGCGCCGGCGGCACGCTGCGGGCCGTGCGGCACGTCACAGCACGTGGCAAGCGGCTCACAGCGGGCCGTGTGGCACGTCACAGCACGTGGCAAGCGGCACACAGCGGGCCGGGGCGACGCGTGCGGCTCTCATCAATCGCTGTTTATATTCTCTCACATTTACTTGTTTAGTATACAATGTAAGACAAAATGTTCCTTCATTTTAGAGCAATCTTATTATTAACTATTGAACTGTACACGTGAGTAGGTCGTGTAAGGAAACGGTCGCTACATGTGGCACTCGTCTGTAAAGCGATTTATCTATTATACATATATTATAGTAACTATAGTGTAGACTTTAGATAACGGAACCGGTTCTAAATTATTGTAATAATTATTTCGAGCAATGAAGAAGTAGTATATAATTATATATATATATATACATATATATATATATATATATATATATATACATATATATATATATATATATATATATATATATATATATATATATATATATGTATATATATATATATATATATATGTATTATTGAAAGTAATCGTATCGTAAGTAAAGAGTTTATTGAACTTGATGTTATCGTACTAGTCACTACTACGAGCTATACAAATACACAATCAAATTGTCTTCAATCAATTCTATCTATAGTAATAGTAAAACGTCGCTCGCACCGTGCAGCGTGCCATCAGTAGCCGCGTGTCCGCGCGTATCCGCGCGTGTCCGTGCGTGTCCGTGCGTGTGCGTGTGTGCTGTATTTTTGGTACCAACCTACAGTGTAAGTGAGGTGTCGGAGTCGCACCATGCCGTGAGTAGGTTCGCGTCATAACAAAACTTTAAATGGAGCCGATTGTCAAAATGCATGATAGGAATACCGAGTCTCAATCATTATAAAACAGAAAGTAACGTCTGGCGGCTAAACTACTAAATTCATTTTATTAAGTATATAAGATTTATATTATAATCTTATAGTTTAGGACTGGCAATTCAAAATAAACTATAATTTATACCACACCCACTCGGAAAGTGTCTTATTACTCGTTCATAAACGGGTTACAAAGTTCGTAATTTCTCCCTTAAAAATGTGCGGCGGGAAAAGTTATATGGAATTTCATTACTGCCCTCCGAAGCAGGGCAGGAATGTTGTATGAAAATCCATTACTGCCCGGCTAGCTTTCTTTTGTTTTTTAGCAGCGAACTTAAAAAAAAAACACAAACGTCAAACCTCAAAAAGGTCTTGAAATAATTATAATGATGAATGAAATAATATGAAATAATTAGAAAAAAGAGGCGGGAAACATACAAACCTCAAATCTCAAAAAGGTTTTATATCAAATAATTAGAGAAAAGAGGCGGTTTTTTTTTTGTTTTCTATTTTTAATGAAATGAGGATGGCAACCTTATTCTACAATACGAAAAAAAAAGCGCGGCAATTTATTTCGTTTCGTTAAATTTTGTTTTAACTAATTTGATAATTTAACAGTACCTAGCTTTTAATTTTCTAAATAATTTTCCAAAATGTCATCTGATAGTAAAAGCGACGATTTTGTAATGATGACGCCACCAGAAATAAAAAATACAGCCCAAGAAGTCATAAATAACTTACTTCCTGAGAAGTCTCGAGCCAAATACGACAAAATTTATAATGATTTTATTTTCCTCGTAGGTGTAGTATAAAGCACTATGTATCACTCGGGAGTATCGTTTTCTCCCCTCGGTGTACAATGTACTATTTTCATTTATTTTACATCTGATTTTGTTTACTAATGTTTGATTTAATCTTTCGTTTAGGCCCTTTGAAAATGGTGCATTTACTACTGTAAAGACCATTGGTATTTTCTTGGTGTTTAAGAATGCCTTGAATTCTTTTGAATTGATTCCGGGGTATTGGTCAGTGAGAAGCATACCAATATCCTCCGTTTCCGTCACATTCATTATTAGTTTAACAAAATCATTTGCACTCTGCGTTTTTGCGGTTAGGATAAATGCGTATCTCGTAAAGTGATCTACTAACAAATGTAGATATTTTTTTGTTGATCTTGAACCTCCAAAACCTCCGATTGTGTCTATAGATATTATTTCAAAAGGGTTTGAGGCTGGGCCCAGAAGAGACATAAACCCAAATTAACATGTCCTCTTGCTTTATTTTTAGTGCAAATTTCACAGCTTCTACAACTATTTTTTATATTATTTGTTAAATTTTTAGCTGCATAGTGCGGACTAAACGTCTGCTGCATTTGTCCAATTCCAAAATGGCACAAGTTTTCATGTATGTTTTTTATGAGTTTGATGCTAAACTCCTCTGATAGAATATTTTTTCCTTACTTCTGACCATTTAATAGAAATATTTCGGAGAAGAGTTTAAAATTTGAAATATAATGGTTACGAAGGTATTGAACCTAGAAATCAAGGTTCAAACAATTCAAGGTATATATTCAATTAATCAGAGGGTTACTTACTTTATTTTTACGTTTTTAAAAGTACCTTCAGTAGGCAGCTGCTGCGAAGCCCATAAGTGGTGAGCACGTTGGTGGCGCCACGGGCGCACACAGCACACGTGCACGCGCCCCTCTCGGTGGCGCCACGGGCGCGTAGGGCACATGAGCACGCGCCCCTATCGGTGGCGCCACTTCACTTACACCGAGAATTAACTAAAGTCACACCACGCAATAAATAACTCCTTTGTGTATAAACTCGTCGAAAGCCAATCGGACCAATAAATATTTTATAAATACAAAGATATATAATTTTTGAATGGAACAGTTCTGTTTGTGACCGTTGACTCGCGCCGCACGCGCACGCCGCGGCTGTCGAGTGCGCTCAGCGTTTTACCTATTCTATGATGATGATCGATCATCGTCGTAAGGTTGGCACTGATTTATTCTAAATATAAAGGTACAAAATGTAAATACATAATTGCACGATTATACCGTGCATATAGCGTAGCTAGAATCTAGATGATCATGAATCTCAAGACAATCGAAGACTCATAATGTCTGCGAATAATATAATTGCACCTGTTCGAGTATCTATCTGTACCTACCTGCATCATTACCGATCCGACCCTCACTTCACACCCTCACAAGCCGCAGTGCGCGCGCCCGCGGCGTGGCGGCGCGGCGCGGCGGCGGCGCGGCGGCGGTGCGGCGCGGCGTACCAGCGGACGGCTTGCTCAACGTTACTGCCTACTCGTGCTGTATCCGAGCCGCGCACGTCCCGCCGCCGCGCCGCCGCCGGTGCGCGCCCGCGGCTTGGCGGCGCGGCGCGGCGCGGCGGCGGTGCGGCGCGGCGTAGCGGACGGCTTGCTCAACGTTAGTGCCTACTCGTGCTGTATCCGAGCCGCGCACGCCCCGCCGCCGCGCCGCCGCCGGTGCGCACGCGCGGCGCCGACGCTGGTCGCGTGTCGCTGTGTCACGACATACTGTCCTATCCTACTTACCTAAAGTCCCATTCATAATTTCCTAGCATCACTTCTTCGAGTAACTTACACTTTATCCTTTTCACGAGATCCTTTCTATTTTTGAGATTGAGTATCATAGGTACTGCACCTATTTAACGTGATCAAATAATTATCATCATAAATTCGCTTACAATTAAGCGTAGAAACAATATTATACTTAATATAATTATATGTATAAGTTATGCAAACATTGCAAATCTGAATATTCTAAAGTACTTACATAATTATAATCTATTTGTAATAAAACTAGCGCCATCGAAAGTAAACTCGTTCAGTCGATACAAATAAAATAAGTTTTACTTATGGACCGTAGTTTCATTTGATATTGCCTCATTCCGGCCGGCGGCGGCGGCGGCGGCGGCGCGCCTCGAGACAGAACAAACACACAACAGTTAGATAAATAGTGTTTACATACCATATTTTTAAAAATTTGAAGAGATCTCGCTTGCCTAATAGTTACAGGCAGGGCATTCCACAGACGGACGGCTTGCACTGTAAATGATTTGCCGTAGACGTGAGACTTATGTACAGGAGTTTTCAGTTGGAGGGTATCAGAAGATCGCAAGGAACAGGAGTTAGAGAGGTGAAGGAACTCAAAGCGCTCCTTCAAATATAGAGGGGTGGCAGGAAGAAACAGTACACTGTACAATAAGTGGAGGATATAAGTATTCCGCCGAAGACGGATAGGTAACCATTTGAGCTTTTTACGGAATTCAGAAACGTGGTCTTATTTGCGCAAGCCAAATGTGAACCGGATACAAAAATTTTGTAGTCTCTCAACTTTGTTGAGTTGCGCTTCAGTTAAATCGAGATAGCAAGCATCGGCGTAATCTAGAATTGGGAGTAGAAGAGGTTGAGCTAGAGCAGTTTTGGTGGTGATAGGGAGAAAATTGCGTAGTCTTCTTAATGATGCTGAAGAAGCAAAGATCTTACGACTAACTTCCGCCATTTGGGGAGACCAGGAGAACTGACTGTCAAGAAGTATTCCTAGGTTTTTTATTGTTTTGCTTATATCAACAGGAATCCCGTCGAATATCACTTGAGGGAGACGGAACCAGTCAATCTTTGAGACCATGAGTCTTAGCCGGATTAACTGTAATGCCATATGATTTGCTCCAGTCCCGAATATGTCGGAGATCAGAGTTCGTTTTCTCAATGGCCACATGTCGATGCTCGAGCGGAGCTTGCGTGTATATTTGTAAGTCGTCTGCATAGATGGTAGGAAGGAGAAACAAAAAATATGTGTTTTATTATTTAGTTTAGTTTAATTTTTTTAGTTTAATTTTTTTAGTTTAGTTTCTTGTTCTTAATTTTTTTAGCTATGATATTATTATGTATAAGCTGTTTGTTTTCCTAGAATGAATAAATAAATAAATACATTTATACCGCGTATTGAGTACATCGAATTCAAATAAGAAAAACCGCACAAACTTCAAAACTACCGTGCACTCCTACTAGTGGTAGTTTGAAAAAAAAGTGTTTTATTATTTATGTTAAAATTTATTCGTACCGAGTTTTGAGTGAATCGAACCAAGTGTGATGGTTCGTGAGATTTGGTTTTAAACAAAACGTCGTTTAGGTTCCAACATTTATATTTTTGGGCAGAGCTTCCGCCTTAAAGCACTTATTAATTCACAATGAATGCTGTCAAGCATAGCCGTCACTTTTATATGAACTACGAGTTTACAAATCATGTTCATTAAGTTATATCAAGAATGTTATTTTATAATAAATTCATCCACTAATGAAACGTAAATAACTTAAATATTTAGTTAAGAATTATGATGAGTTAGTTACATTATTTAATTGATGATTTGACAATCAAGTTAATAAACTACTAGTGGCGCCACTGCTACTGGCGCCAATATGTACAATCACTAGTTTGTTATCATGAAACAACCGTTAAAATTTATATAGTTGATAAAACCACGTTACAATAATTAAACAATTATTCTAATCAACTAATTCAGTGTTATCTATTTAATTCAATAATTAATCATGTTATTGTCTATGGTCGGAGTGTGACGTAGGCTATGCATGGATGTCATTCGCTAACACAAGGAAACAATTTTTTCCAAAGAAACTTTACCACCCTGTTTAACCCCTTTATTTTTGTTTTTTGTTGATTTACCAAAAATAGAGTATGTGCCTATGTGTTAATTCAGAACTAAAACTATCTTCATTCCAAATTTCATCTGAATCGGTTTAGTAGTTACAGTGGTAAGTAGTAACAAACATCACACACACAAACTTTCGCATTTTTAATATTAAGTAGCTTTTGCCCGCGTGGATCGCGCGTGCCACGGATTTTTACCATTTCCCGCGATAAAATGTAAACCATAAAAGTTTCAGGTAGTTGATGAATTGTTAGTGTATCAATACCGATAGATGACTATCTAGACCTTCAAGGAATCCTCCTAAATGAAATCCAAAGCCATAGATGCGGCTGAATATGCTGCATTTTGTCCAAAGTCAGGCGGTACTACACTCCGGTTCAACTTTTAAACGTATACGAAGCACAGGTCCGTTCTTGTATGAAATACTTTTGGCACGGGTTTGCCAAATACCAGCTCGTCTATAGATTCGATCAAAAGACGTGTACAAAAGTTCATCAAGACGACACGTTGGTGGAAACCAGACTTCAAAGCCTGACACATCAACGTTTGACAACGACGAACGAAGGAAGCAACGAAGTTGACAGCCTGTCGGTATTCTACAGAATACACTACGAGGAGTATACTCAGGAACTACATAATTTAAATCCCTATTGCCACTCCACCATCGGGTAACAATATGCACGCACCGGAACCAAGTGGAACGCACCACCTATTCTTACGAAGTATTTGGCTCATTGTTCTCATTACCATACAGCGAATTACTGTATTTCCTGTAAAATACAACCAGGTTTGTTCAAATCAACAGTGAATAGATACTTACTCGGCAAGCATGATACGTTTTCGACCGCATCATCACTTCCCAGCAGTTGAGATCGTGGTCAAACGCTGGCCTAGCATATTATAAGACGTAAAATAGAGATAATTTTTTTTTTGGAGGCATGTTGAATACCTCCATTGAAACAAAGCATAATGTTCAGGACGACCGCAATATAAATGACAGTACAGTGAAAAGCGTGGTGTAAGAGACGTTTTCATTATGTACAAAGTGATATTAAAATAAGTGTAGTTTCTTATCAGTTCATTGATTACGTCATGTTTAGTAAGTTGAAATTTATAAGTTATATTCTGTTATCAGAGTCGTATATTTTGAGTTATATTTCGTGAAATACTTGTTCAATTGTTATAAATCGGTAACGTAAATAAGCCGTATAATATTTAAAACGTGTTGGTACATAAGATAAGACCTAACTGATAAGGGGTTAGGTAATATTGATCAGAACGTATATAAGTTTTATGTACACTGAAATGTAATAGTATAAGTTTGCTAAATAAAAGCTTTGTCCTGTGGTGTTTTTGTTCCCTCCGAGGCTAATTAGGTAGGGAAAAACTATAGGAAACAGAGGCACATAGATAGTTAAATAAATATTAAAGGAAATTTGGAAAAATAGATGAAAATAGGTAAAGCTCATAGTGAAAATCAATGACCGTTAGTAGATAATCTGAGAGGGCAATGACCAATCACAACGCAGGAATTATTCAGTATTTATGTTCCGTTCTTTCAATTTTTCCTTGTCGCACAATAGCTGTGATTGGTCAGTCGCTAAAAAGTGCTTACCCTGACATACGCTAGTTGCAGGACCTAACTTTAGGTTAAAGATACGACTGGTCGGCAGCTAGTTCGTACTCGACCTCGAACCCTCAAGTAAGAAACACTAGGAAGCCTCTTCTCTTCTCAAGCCTCGGATTGGAACTCTACCCGCAGAACAGCCGCGTCGTATTCAAGAAGTTTTCTTTTACCTACTCACCCCGACCGCGACAATCCCAGTACCACGTGGGGAAGAACCTAGTCACCCAATACAGTCCACATCGTCAACGTCAACTACAGTCCCCCACATTCTGGATCCTCGCGAACCGGATATTTCGCGAGGCCGGAAGCCACGTGGAAAAGAAAATTTTGAACATCGTCACTATGCCGGTGACACGCTCCTGCGGTGAGAAGAGCAGAAGAACCGCCAGGATCGCAGCCACCGAAGAGGCTTCCACCAGCGCGACGAGGTCGAGTGCCGAGACGACGACCACGGAGGGAGCAACCGCGTCCTCGTCTCGTGTCGAAGAAATGTCTACGTCCACGACCGATCCGCCGACTGGGCT